>BGPR01005791.1:53974-88580 GCA_013235015.1 Araneus ventricosus
TTCTCTGGTCTTTTTTGCATTTTAGATGAAGGCGCTAAACGCGTTCCTCACCAGTGGCGTAACGAGAGTAAATGGCACCCGGGGCATAATATTTTTAACCCCCAGTCGTCGTTAGTGGCTAAGCAAGGGTAAAAGTCGGCGGTAACAATTAATCGCCGTGGTATTATTTTTTTCCTTCCTTTATCATAATTGGCTTTAAAAAAGTGGCATAAATGGACTAAGGTTTCGTCTCCATGGCAACCCCAGAGACTTTCACCCGTGGCATCTATACACCCCTTTTCCCCTCCCTCCGTCGCTACGCCACTGTTTCTCACATTGGGATGTGCAAATAAGTAAATCATGCTCCTTGACATTTCTTGACTATCCGGTTATCTAATGATAGCTGTTTTTTAACATTCAACGGCCCCGGTTATCTCCATTCTAACCATTATCTATTAAGATCCCGTTTAACCCGTTTTAAGGCCATGGTAAGAATACTTATCGCCAAATTCATCCATTCTTAAATGCAATTTTTAAGCTTGGCGCAATTTTAAGCTTCTATTTTTAGCAATTTATTATTTATTATAAGCAATTTTTAAGCTTCTTGCAATTTTTAAGTTCTCACCAAATTTTTCGATGAAATAAAAAACTGGATGTTCCTGTTTCTTATTTCAAAACATAACGAAGTGTCTTGACTTGGTAATTAATTATTAATTAACTAAATTAATTAGCAAAATATTAATGTCGTCAAATAAGCTAAATGAATATCTTTTCTTAAATTAATCTCAATCCCAAAGTTATTTTGTTATACCACTAGTAGAAAAAGAAATGTCCCATTACAGGGTTAAAAAGCCCTAACAGCGAGATCGAATTGAGACATAATTTCAAACAATCCAAAATATTTAATTTATATACGCATTAATCCATACGGGAGACTTGGGAGACTTGATCCCTTAGGAGACTTGATCACTAGGTCTAAAACCAGAGAAAATATGCAATTAAGTCTCTGAAACTGGCAACACCAATAAAGTGATTCCTTATCAACAGATCTGACAACAGAATTTCATTCAGCCGTTTTTATTTTTGTTGTAAGAAAGGAATCTTTGATTTCTTATAGTCAAACTTCTTTTGGAGTAGATAGTTTATGTTTCTTATTTTTTGCTAAATATAACTAAATTACTTAAATTTATTGATATAATATGATAACATTCGTTACTGCTTAAATGTTGTTATTTACAATTAATACAGTTTCTTTACTTTTGATTTAACAATACTTTTTCCAACACATGCACATTAGGGACACTTGATCCCCATTGTATGGGGGGACTTGATCCTGGGATCAAGTGTCCCTAAAGTTAAGTTAAATTAATATTAACAATTTTATTACCCTCCTACTGGCCATTGTGATTTTCAAGTCACATTTAGATAATATCAATACTATTTAGAATATGGTTACCTTGATTTTGGATGGTTGACAAAGGTAGAAAGTTAATATGTGGCTGCACATGATGGTTAGCAAGAACATGGTGACGATTTCACGGAAAGAGAAAACTAGTCATTCCGTAGGAAAAATTGAAAAGAAGATTTCATCATCTGAATGCGAAATGAATTTTCTAAGAAAAAGAGGACTTCATTCCAACCAATTTATTTATCCAGAAAATAGTGACATTAGTGTTGTGGACAATGACGACATTGTCAAAAAACTACCTAAACCAGACATGCTTGGTGGAACTCTTCGAACTGCAAGAATGTTAACATTTATTTTTGATTTTTCAAGCTTTGAAAATGTTATTTGATCATTAATTTCAGCGATAACAATCATTCATATGGGAAACAGTGATTTTCAATAATGTAGAATTTTCTAAATGTGTTTTTCTCCTTTTTTCACATGTTAGTCAACAATAAATTTGATTTCGACTACTTAATTTGAATCATTTCAGTTCATCTGTTTCAAGGATCAAGTCTCCCTGCAATTGGGAAGACTTGATCCCTTTTCTAATTGTTGGAAAACAATTTATCTTTATTTTAAAAATGGTTTTCCAAAAAAATAAAAAAATACTACAACAAAAAAGACAAATAAGCCTTTAATAATGACTGAAAACATTTTTTTAAAATTTTGTTTTTTCAAAAATAAAAATTAAAAACTGAAAAAGGGATCAAGTTTCCCAAGTCTCCCCTATTATACATTTTCTTTTAGTGAGGGGGGAGGTTGAAGTTCTGCGTTTATATTTCTCTTCTCTAGAAGTTGAAAGTTCTGTGTGATCATTACGATATTTTAATATCTTCAATTAATCCTTCAAGCATTAAATTAGAGCCCGAAGAGTGCCTGTTAGCAGGTGTTGGAGATGAGAAACTATTATCAGGAAGAGGATGGAATGTGGAATGTAAAAAATTCAATAGTTCTCTGAAGGGGAGTTTGAACCCTAAGTCCGTTAACCATAACCCTGTTACTTCGATGTACCTTTTCTCAAAAACTCTTATAGATATCTGTTTGAAACTTTTTATACAAGTAATTACATCTAAGTAATCTTTCAAAAGTAAGTACATCTTTCTCATTATACTGAAATGAGATTTTTTTTTAAAAAAACTCGAAACTTTATTTTTTTACAATTTTGTTTGTGTCAAAATAGGGTAAAATTTCACTATGTCCAATTAAATATTTTGTAAATTTATAAAAAATTAAAAATTAACCAAAAGCTCATTTCAGTATAATGATAAAAGGGTACTTTACTTCTATAAAAAATTTCAAACATGTATTTATAACAGATTTTGAGAAAAGGTACTTCGAAGTGACCAATTTAACATTTTTTGTTTTGGCACAAAAAAAATTTGTAAAAAATAAATTTTTGAATTTTTTAAAAAATCATTTCAGTATAATGAGAAAGATGTACTTTACTTGTATAAAGAATTTCAAGCATGTATCAATAACAGATTTTGAGAAAAGGTACTTCGAAGTGGCCAATTTAACATTTTTTGTTTTGACACAAAAAAAAATTGTAAAAAATAAATGTTTGAATTTTTTTAAAAAAAATCATTTAGTATAATGAGAAAGATGTACTTTACTTATATAAAAAATTTCAAGCACGAATCTATAACAGATTTTGAGAAAAGGTGCATCGAAGCAACAGGGTTAGGGTTAATGGACTTAGGGTTCCAACTTCCCTGAAGTAAAGAGGACTATTCCTCTCAGGAACTTTACTAATAAGTTCCTTACAGGGATCTTAAGACTACCAAATGTTGCTAGCTCCTTTTGTTTGATAATTTACCTCAATTTGTGCAGTATCGTCGGAGGCGTAATGATAAGTATCCAGACTATCAGTGTTGAAGGATATTGTATTTTCTTTCAAAATATCATCCATACAATTAATTAATCTACGAATAAAATGTCCGAGTGATATATTTGTTCTACGACAAAATTTGATTACGATCTATATTTCACAATTCCGGAATTGAGAAAGTAAAGAAATCGAAAAGCCGGCTATATCTCCAGCACAATCATTTCTTCAGTTTTTAGTTTAGTTAGGTTAAATTAGCATCTCGTGTTTAAGCTATAATTGCGCTATTTTTGGGCAGGCCTCGTAATTTTGAGCATTCGATAAACCACGAGGACGACACTGGAGCTCCCCTCTCCAAACTTCCCCACCACACCAAAGTCGTTTGACCCTCGAAGAATCTATCGGGTTCCAGGAATCTGCGGATTTTCCTTGGAATTGGATCTCGAATCTGCTACTCTTTGATCCAGAAACCGAGGCTGTTATAAGGTCGCCATGGTTCCTATAATTTCCTCTGATAATTTACACTAAACGGGGCATAACTGAATACATTCAGTCAATTTCTTCAACAAACTCTAGAAATGAACTTTTATCTAAGTTCACAGATTCAATTAAACCTTTCACAGCGTCACATATATGTGACGTCCCGAACTTGGCGTCATAAATAAGGACGGGTGTTCATTACCAATTTAATACAATGGTTTGTACCAAATCGTTCGACACACAGATGGGTTATAATATTAAGCGATAAAATTTATTTTTAATTTTCAGATACACATTTTTTAAAAACTAGAAATAAGAAAGAATTAGACGCCATGTATGCTCCATCAATAAACGGCCCACAGTTGTTATGTATTCTTGCAAAATATGTAAAACAATTATAGGACTACCATTGGGTTGTATATTGACAAATGTTTCAAAATGTATCCCGCAATTAAATAACATGTATTTCACTTTGAAAAAAATGTTTTGTCATCTTTTTCAATTTAATTCTTCATACTAATTGTCATATTTAAATAATTAAAACGCCCTGGTTGGTAGGTAATGGTTTTACTTCGAGAAATAAAAAAAAAATTATTTTTAATTTTCAGATGCACATTTTAAAAAAAATTAGACGCCGTGTCTGCTCCACCAATAAACGGCGCACAGTTGCTATGTATTCTTGCAAAATATGTAAAACAATTGCAGACTACCAATTGGGCTGTATATTGACGAATGTTTCAAAATGTATCACGCAATTAAAGAACATATATTTCACTTTGAAAATTTTTTTTTGGTTTCCTTTTCCAATTCAATTCATTCTTAACAATTTGTATCATATTTAAATAATAAAACGCCTAGGCTGCGGTGGTGGATTTTCTACCGAGATCGCGAATGGGTTAAAAAATCAAAAGCTATCGATTCAAACTGTGCAAATGAAACCGGTGTAAGATTATCCGGGTTTTCCCCTTAGCCGTATTTAAGCTGATAAAACTTTTTGTTTAGAGGCAAAAATCATCTGTGTGTTAAACCCGATTCGATTTCTTTCCCCTTTTCTTGTGTTCTCTCTCCTCTTTTTCATCTATGTTTTTATCTGACCCGATCTTTCCTCTTCAGCTGTTCCATTTTGCTTCTCCCAAAACTCTTACCCTTCTTTTTTTAAGGTTTCTGCCTTTTGTATTTTTTGCCTTCCTTTTTTATTCTTGCCAACTTTTTTTGGCTATAATTTGTCCTTTCTCATTTCTACATAATTTCCCAGGAGTGCTTCTTTCTTAAATGGTTCTTATATCACTAATATCCGAGAAAATTAAGTTTTCCAGCGCGAGCCACCTCAGCTTAAGTGGATGGGGAGCCAGCAAAAAAATCTGCCGCTTCTTGCCTTTTTTTGCTCGCCTTTATCTGACCGGAGTTGCTCTAACGGTTCTTAAAATGCGCGATCCCATTTCGGGAGTGGGGAGGAAATGATTTGTAAAACACCAACTCATGCAAGAATTAAAGAGGCGATTTACTCGGTTTTTTTTTAATGCAAAGGTAGAAAAATTCGCATTCATAACATAGAACTTCCCTAAGCAGTGTAAATTTTCTCGAGACTGTCTGCGAGGAATTTAATGGAAAAAAGGGCCTCAAAGGCAGCAAAGCCCCATTTTGTTTGTCTACCAAAACAAGTTATCGCACTGGGGATGTTGGAGATAAGACTGAAAAAAGCGGAGTAATAGGATGAAATGAAGTTTATTTTAGCATGATAAAGTTTTTAGGTTGACATACAGTCTGTAAATTGCATGATGCGTGATGCATGATAATGATGACAGGATGCAAAAATCATTGATGTCATGATGAAATTGTTTGAAATGATGTCAATGTTTGAAACGTGATACAAAAACACTCTACAGAACAGACCGTTGGACTTAGAGCTACCAAATTTGACACGTCGTTACTTATTGGGTAGTAGGTGCCCACTGAGAAAGGGTCTTCCAAAATTTTAATTATATTTTTTAATAATTAAAAATTAATCAAAATTTTAACATCTTTCCTCGTGAACTTCGACAAAAAAACACAACCAATTACCAATACACCATTTTAAAATTCAAAAAGTAATTAGCGTTTCAGTGATACCAGTTTTATTTCCATGCAGATTTTTCTTTAATTTTAATTTATTTTTCAAAATTACTTTTGAACACAATTTTGTAACAATGCCTTTCCTTTATACAAGTGCAACTGAATAGGATTGTGAATAATCATTGTGAATATTTTAATAGCTGTGGAGCGACTAACCAAAAATAAATATTAAATTTTTTCTAGTTTTTTACTAACCAATTCTTTAACGTATTTCAAACTATTAAATGGGTTTTTTTCCTAACATTTTTAGGGTGGGATTCTTTTTGTAAATCTTGTAATGTAAAAATCTTTACGCACGGAATGCAACGGCTGATGCAATCGATCCATACGAAGACAAGACAGACGAATCAAATCCATATCTAACATTGTCAGGCTACGATGTTTCAGAGATCCGATTCTCTTTTTTCAGTTCGTTTAGATTGATATTTCGTTTTCAGGCTATTCGAGTACTAGCCAGAGGAACCAGATGACGATAACGGGACCTAAACCAACAACCCCCTTTCCAAACTTCCACACCACACCACAGCAAAGAAATTGGACCCGACGGATTTAATGTGCACGAGGTCCGTGTACAGGATGTATCTCTGGGGGAATCGAGTCTTGAAACCCAGACTCTGTCACTAGGCCATCGTGGGTCGTAACGGGGTTAGTAATAGATGTTCTTTGTATGTAACATAATTTTATATGTAAAAGTTTAATCAATCCAACTTATTATTTAAAGCTAACCAACGTACAATTTAAGGACAAGCCTTTTATCTAGAGAGTGTCTTAAAGAGTTTTCCTGAGCATAGACTGAAAACATCAAAGAGAAAATGCTACTTTATCCTATTTGTTTTTTTACTAGCGAACCTATGAATCCTAAGATATGGATCTTAAAACGTGACATCTCCCTCCACGCTTTTTACCCTGATTTATGAATCAGAATTATTAATATCGCGTGTACAAAATTCTGGAGGGAGAAGATTGCTCAAAAATTAAGAGGAACCTTATAGTCATGCATTGTCGGAAACATTGTATTCAGGCAGCAGCAGATGGCGTTGAAGAATTTCCATACTACCCGAACTCTTTCTCTATATTGTTACGAACATGGAATGTCGCTTCCCAGCAATGTTAGTCTGATGGTTGGGAAGACAGTTTTACAAGAGTGACGGAAAGCGCCTGTTCCGGGATGCATAAAAACCAATCCCACTATTGACGCCTATGGGGAGTGTTTTCGATCCCAATATTTGGCGATATTTCGCTTTTTTGGCGAGAAATACTTTGTAAAGTTTTTCTATTTCGACGACGACCGAGAGATGCAATCTGTTATAAGGACTTTCTAGGGTTTTTTTGTGTGTATGTGTGTGACTTAAAGTAGAATGAATTCCTTCTTGAGTGTTTTAAAGTTGAAAATAATTTGTTATTAGTTGTTAATTGTAAATAAAGATGGAAGGTTTTCAAAACACGTAGAAGAAAAAATTCAGTTTCGCGCCAATGAAAGTAAATACGGAAACCCTAGCGGGCACAATGATCAACTTGGCGTGGTAAAAGACATTCCCATAGGCGCCTATAGTGGGATTGGTTTTTATGCTTCCGGGATCCCTGACTTGGCGACGAACTTTTCGACCATTTTGGCGACCTTGGCGACAAATAGATGATTCCAGAAAATGCAACCCTTTTCTCGATATTTCTATTAGGAAAGGGAATACACTTGAATATACGAGAAAACTCCATCTGACGTCACGGCCTGTCGTACAGAGTATATAAGAACGGCGCCTGGATCAGAGGAGTGTTGTTGATCCTTTGGGAACGACTTTAGAGCTTCGTCCGCAGTGCGAGCTAGGAAGCTGGTGAGCTGAGCGCTATGGAAAGCGCAGTTATTGTCGTTACTAGTTATTTGCTGACTATTTGTGTTGTTAAATATCAAAGATCTGAACTGTTATTACCTGTGAATTTTTGTCTGTTTACATTGGTAATCTGTGCAAGAACTATTGTTTCCTGTACCTGTGCTACGTGTTTTCCTGCATATTTGTAAATAAACCTTCATTCTCCATTATCCTGCGTATTGGACTGTTTAAACCATACACCCACAGTAAGACTTTTGCAACTATATGTTTATTCTATTTTCCAGGATCATTTGATAGGCCAAAAACTCTGTCTAAACATCAGGACGGACAGAGTTATTGAGTACTTCTAGAAGAAGATTTGTCAGGGATGTATGAACAAGAGGTCCAACAATCATTTCGCCTCAAAATGTGATTCCAAATTGATGGACCTCCGCCGATTGCAGCCACGACGTTAATCGAGGCTAAAGGTGACATTTGGATATCATTGGATCGGACGTGGTGGACTCGTGCATTTCCTGGCACAATTGTCGGATCTATTCGGACTTGAAACAAAACACACATTTTAATTTATAGCTGTTTTTGCAAAAAAATAATCGAAAAAATCTAGTGCTGCAATTTCCCCAAATTAATTTTTGCATTTTATGTAGTAATGAAATAAATTGAGTTTGGTTCAATTTTGCATACCTAACTGTTAATATAGTGTTAACTCAATACAGTGTTTACAGTGATGGCGCTGGCATCTATAAAATGAAGGCTGCTTCCCGATGACAAACTTCTTCCAATTATATCACGGTTTCCGAATGTCACCTTCGGCGTTTCGGTTCGACGTCTCATTTTCAATCTTTGAACTATACATATTCTATTTTTAGAGAACCTCCGAAATACATTGTTTTCAATTTATTGCGAGTTCTTTTGTTCAAATTAGACCTGATGCGGTGACATGCTCGTTAGAATGTTCTTATCCCACACAAGTTGTTAATCTGTATTTAATTGGACCATTCTCTGGCACATATGTCACACAAATCTCACCGTATCGCAAGCCTTCTATACCCAAAACACAGATTCATTTTTTCCCCCATGGAGCCGGAAGGTTTCTGCAACAGCATCGCAGTAATAGAGCTGCTTCCATCCATGACGAAGAACACTCTGTAAGCAGTATTTAAAATGTGTTTAGAAAGTGTTTCGAAAAAATGTCACTTCCTCCCTCCGCTCCATTGAGTGCGAGAGAAAAACAGCGACTTCCTAGAAGGGAACCGCTTTAGCCGAATGCCAATTTAACGTCTGAATACGCACTCGAGTCTTTGACACGCGTCTATTTTAATCCCGCTGCAATGAGACACTCGCAATCTGTAATTGTTTCTCGGTGTCATGGCAGGACGTTCCGCAATTGCTCAATTAGGAGAGGTCGCGCTCCCGGCAGGATGCGACACTTCTCCATCTCGCTGCCAGAGGAAGCGTCGAGAAATTAGAGAAGTGTGCACTATGTTGCAGCACATTTTAATTGACCATGAGCCGTTTTCTTCATTTCGAAAACCCAGCTGATGTACAGGGTGGGCGCAAACTGTTCGGGCAACAGATCTGGAACTTTTAACACGTTGATTGCTATGGCCGAGTTTTCTGTTTTGTTTACTTACATTAAAAACTTAATTTAGCTACTTCCGGTGCAATACTAAGTCAATGGAATCTTCAAAGCGGAAGTCCAAAAGTAATGCAAATAAAGTTAAGATTTTTAATGTAAGTAAACAAAACAGAAATCTCGTCCATATGAATCATATACGATTCATACCTGAAGTTAAGAGCTAGCAGAGAAGGGGGGTCATATAATCAGATAGAAGGTTCGAATCTCAGGCGTTAATCATGGCAGGGAACGTGTTAAAATATTTTCAGACCGTAAGGCTATCTACGTGAACTTTAAGTGTAAACAGCATTCGAAGGGCCGGCTCCAAGGGGTGCAGCCTGTGGCGTGGCACAGGGAGCCGATCATATAAAGGTGCCAATTCCTAATCATAAATTTGAAATTTCGCGCGCGTTATATGGCTGCAGGCTGGAACACAATAGAAATGAAAGCCAATGGAATAATAAGCTAATAAGCCAATGGTTTATAATTATAGTTAATAAGTAGAGTTAATAAATATAGTTAAATCTTTTAGCATATATACCATATACAATGGGGGGCGCAGAATAATTTCGGATAGGGCTCCGAATAATCTGGAGCCTGGAACTTAACATACCTACTTCCGGTGTAAAACTAAGTCAATGGAATCTTCAAAGTGGAAGTCCAAAAGTAATGTAAATAAAGTTAAGATTTTTTAATGTAAGTAAGCAAAACAGAAATCTCGTCCACATGAATCACATACGATTCATACCTGAAGTCTAATTAGATTACCCCTTCTCTAGTGTAGTTAAGAGCTAGCAGAGAAGAGGGTCATATAATCAGATAGAAGGTTCGAATCTCAGGCGTTAATCATGGCAGCGAACGTGTTAAAATATTTTCAGACTGTAAGGCTATCTGCGTAAACTTTAAGTGTAAACAGCATCCGAAGGGCCGGCTCCAAGGGTGTGCAGCCTGTGGCGTGGTACAGAGAGCCAAGCATATAAAGGCGCCAATTCCTAATAATAAATTTGAACTTTTGAGCGCGTTATATGGCTGCAGACTGGAACACAATAGAAATGAAAGCCAATGGAATAATAATCTAATAAGCCAATGGTTTATAATTACAGTTAATAAGTAGAGTTAATAAATATAGTTAAATCTTTTAGCATATGCACCATATACAATGGAGGGGGCGCTACAATAATTTCGGATAGGGCTCCGAATATTCTGGAGCCTGCGTTGGGTGCCCGGGCAATGTTATTATCATTCTTGGCTTTAAAAAATGACAAAAACACATTAACGTTTTGGCACCATGGCGCCTCTAAGACTGGCACCCGCAGGATCTATAGTCCCTTTGCTACTATGCCATGGCAACATAGCGACTCTAAGACTGGCACCCGCAAGATCTATAGTCCCTTTGCCCCTCTGCTGCTATGCCATGGCACCATGGGCGCCTCTAAGACTGGCACCCGCAGGATCTATAGTCCTTTGCCCCTCTGCTGCTATGCCACTGGAAATGGTTGTGCCTCTCTACTCTGAAAGGGTCGAATCGGTGATTCTGCTCTAGACAAATATTTGTGAGCATGCTCATGTCGATCGAACCAAGTTCAGTGAAAGAAGATTTTCTTTTCCAGTTTTTTCGACACAAATTTCGTTGCGATAGCACAGCATAATGAACTTCATAAACACAATGACAGCAATATGGTTTTTCAGGGCTGTCATAAGTCTCCATCGTTACAAGAACGCAGAAAGAATGATGAAGAGCCATGAGCTACATATGTAGATATGGACTTGAAACACCAAGGGCTGTCTATCCGCAAACTTAGGATGCAATACTACGAATTTCCCATTGAACTAATAACTTGTAATTAATATTTTGCAAATTAGGCATTTTTTTGAAACTGCCCAAATAATTTTTGCCAATCTTATATTTTTGGAAATCCTATGCCACGAAACTTTGTTTAGCTTCGGAGTCGGTAAATCGCGAATTTGAGTCTGGGTCTCACGAATACGGTGCGGGTATGATAGCCGAAAACGAGTTAAATGTATCGATCAACTCAGGTTCTCACGGTGCTGCGGTGTGAAAGTTTGAAGGGATGAACTAAAGAAGCTTGTTTAGTTATGTTAACGTCTCATTTTGAAACAATGCGAGGACTGTTTTGTGACGGACATCGTAATTTTGAATCGACGTCAGATAACGACTGAGCTTACACCCCCTCTTCAAACTTCCGCACCACACCAGAGGGAGGGCGTTTGGCCACCGGGTATGATTAAAAGCGCAACAGGGCCATACACGGCGGATCTTCAATGAGATCGGGTTTCGAACCTGGAACGTTCCGGATCCGAAGCCAAGGCCATGGCGGCCCTAAAAAGACTTTGAAAATATATACTGCGGCAAATTTTAATTTATAATGCCCTGGATAATTTATTTCGAAAATCGAACCAAGGCATGCGAGTTAACCGGTAATCCATACTTCAATACCACAATCCACCTCTTTGAGCTATCCATCGAGTCTATGTTTGGATGAGGTGAGTGTTTGCTTCGAGATCTATAGAGACCCCGGATGGAAGTTTACGCGATCAGTCCACAGAGGCTTTCTCTTAGTTTCAAACTTGTAATTCAACAAATCAAAACTATCTAGTTAGTAACCCTTCATTTGCATCTAATGATCCGTAGTATATTCACGGAAGTAAAGGTGAACTGCACATAGCAGATTGAAAGCACAATACGCCAATCTTGAAAAAGAAGAAAACCGCAACAATGTTTATTTTTTTCCCAGCACATCTTTGATAATATTCTCTGTAATTTCATATCATTTTTTTAATCCCGCAACATGGACACTGTATTCCAAAATTAAATTAGCGCTGCGCATTTGACGTGTATCACGTGACCATGAATTGATCTCATTCTCGTTCATCAACAGTCACATGACACTGTAACTGCACATATCATCTAATTAACAAGTCCGTCTGTCTTGTACTGTGTTGCTACGTCCGTTCCGTTTTTTCTCCTCTAAGAAGCTCAAAGGTCTTCAAACTTAAATTGGCACAGCGCATCTTATGTGCCGCCTGAGAGTGATTTGGCCCATTGAGCAGTCAATAAATGCAACTGTTGACTACTCAATGCAAGTTCATACCATTGTGGAAATTAAATTTTTATTTCAAAAGGCCAATCCAATCAAAGGCCACCAATTTATTCAAAAAGGCCAATCTGAGATTTCAGGAAGATGCGATAATCTTGGAATAAATGCTAACACTTTTGAAAGATTAAATAAGCAAAAAATTAGAAATGAAAGCAAAACAAGGTTTGTAATAATTTTCCTTTAACCCGGTAGTGGGAACTTGAAAATAGTTAGTAGAGTTCTCTTTATGTCGCTGGGTCAGATTGACCCAAAGTTCTCACTGCCGGGTTGAGGGACAAAACGCAATGATTTGGATACAAGAACACATTTTTTTGAAGCGAAGCTTCTTAGCGCAGGCTTCGGGATGGGGAGTTAGCGTAGAAAAGCCGACCGTCACGAGCGGAAGGACGTCATACCAGCGCAGGCGCAGTCGATATTCCTAATTCGAATGCGTTTTTGAGTTCAAAAGTGACTTTCGTGCTGAAGGCGATGCAATTTACATAACAAAAATGATACTAATAATATTATTACGAACATGGAAAGTCCTTCCCAGCAATGTTAGTCATATGTTGGGAAGAGAGTTCTACAGGGGTAAGTATGGGGCGACTGGCAGCAGCCAAGCCTTGGCCCCTTACCTTGGCGACAAACTTTGCGACGAAATATGGGATATCAAAGGTGCTGGAATTGCCTCGATATCTCTAGTAGGAGAGGAGATATGATTGAATGTACTAGATAATTCCATGTGACGTCATGGACTGCCGGCGAAGACTATATAAGGAGTGCGCTTGGATCGCGGAGTGAATGTTGATTGACTTTGCACGTGTTGATTGATTGGGGTCGCCTTGGAGTGCGAACGTCTTTGGAATCTCTCTCTGGAGTTCTATCAGCTGTGAGAGCTAGTACGCTGTTAGACGCCGAGCGGTATTGAGTAGTGGAGTGTTGATCGATTGGAACGATTTTGGAGTTTCGTCTGCAGTGTGAGCTAGAAAGCTGGTGAGTTGAGCGCTATTGAAAGTGCTGTTATCGTCGTTATTAGTGATTTGCCGACTGTTTGTGTTGCTAAATCTCAAAGTACTCAAATGTGACCTGTGAATTGTTGTCTGTTTACGTTGCTAATCTGTGCCAGATCTACTATGTTTCCTTTTACCTGTGCTTCGTGTTTTCCTGCATATTTGTGAATAAACCTTCATTCTTCATTATCCTGCGTGTTTGACTGTTTACACCATACACCCACAGAATGATTTTTGTAACAATATTTTTACCCCAAATCTACGTATATCTTTGGAATATACAGTGGATTTAAATGTTCGAGTTTTACGTATTTCGAAACTTTGTATTAAGGATTTTGGGCTGGCGGATTCGAGCTCGCAATCTTTCAACTCGCAGGGACACTATACCACTGTCCCATGCCCCGTCGAGTTTTATTTATTGGAGACATGTATGTAAACTGGAGAACGGTGTTGGCTGGTGATTTTAATGTTAATTTTGCGGATAAAAAATCAGAACCACATTTCTTTTTGATGAATATAATTTAACTATGAACAGTAATCCGGCTATGTCGGCGAGAAAGTTTTACGCATCCATTGATGTAGTTTTTTCCAGATGTATTAATAAAACAAAATCGCACACATTTGTATCTATTTTCAGTCATTACAAACCAATTGTTTCCATGATAGAATGTGATGATTAGATTAGATTTTTTGTCTCAATATACAGATTAATAAAAATGTAAATAAATGTTTTTTTCAATAATTGCTTGTAGGCCTTATAATTTTTTTATCTGCATTAGTTATAAATAATAAATAAATAATGAGTTTGTATATAGTTGTCCTTATTAACATTATTATAAATAAATAATCATCGAATTTTGAAATGTTTTGATTCATTTGGGGGAGGGAAGTGAAAGAAAGAGAGAGTGTGTGTGATTCTACCATTATACTTTTAATTATATAGAAAAGAGTAAGAAGCTTCGCTTGTGTCGTGCGTCCACTCACCCACACACCAGCTTTTTCCCCATTTCCTGCTCAGATTACTATTCTTCGAAGATTTCATAGGAAATTGATATTTATTCCACAAGATAATCCAAACTTGAGAAGTTTCGAAAAACTTAAGAGACAATTTCTGCAACTGACCTATAAAAAGGGAAATAAAAAGTCATTTTCCGCATGGATTATAATGCTCGCAGTAGACGGCTGCTTCCAAAACAGAATAATAAATATTTGCCGAGATCCGTCAATGTCAATGAGCATTTTGAATGTAAATGACAGAGAATCGATCTCTGGGAGCAAGCCAACTGGCTCCAGGACCGAACGAGGCTGCTCGCTCCTATTCCCCTCGGGTGTCCTCTTTGTTAAAACAGCGTTTGAGTGACATTCGTGGCTTTTAAAAAAATACAAATAGGTGTCTTGGATATGTATTTTTAAAGTAACAGATTTCTATCTGGGTTTATAAATAATGCCACATAGGCTTGAGGCATGAAAGCTATGCTTATCCCTATACAGGCACAAATCCAAGAATATATATTTTTGGATGAAATTGATGGTTCTACTTATATTAACAGCATACTTCGTGCCAAGGCGTTGGCCTAGGAGCCGGAGGGTTTCTAAGTTCGAAACCCGATTCCACTGAAGATCCGTCATGTATTGGGCCTGTTACACTTCAAATCATACGTAGGGGGTCAAACGTCCTCCTGCTGGTATGGTGAGGAAGTCTGGAGAGATAGTGCCAGCTTAGATGTCGTCCTTGTCATCTGACAGCGGTTCAAAATGACGAGGTCCGTCTCAAAATAGCCCTCGTGCTGTTTCAAAAACGGGATGTTAATATAACTAAACTAAAGTAACAGCATATTTCAGACGTTCACATGCAATGACGTGTTCGAATCGAGCATAGAATTACAGAATTTTGAATATTAAATCTCTAGTAATAATAAAAGCGAATGTGTGTGTGTCTCTGTTGGGGCACTACAGGGCAGACCATTGGACATAGAATCGCCAAATTTGGCATAAACACGCTTTGGAGGTTAGAAATGTGTCCATCGGAGGGATTTCTTTTGAAACTTTAATAAATTAATTAATAATTAGCTAAAGTCTGCTGTTTTCCCATGATAATTTTCGTAAATATCATCGCAGGAAAAGCTAAAAATGATGATTCTGTTATATATTTTTTTGGTAAATATCGGAATAAATCTCTTTTTTTTATTATTTCGCCACATTTTTTGTGAAATCTGCAAACAAAGCTCTTTGAGATATTAAGTATAGTTAAATTACAGGGGTTACAGTATTATATGTTTTACAGGGGTTCTTACTGAATGCCGTCAGCGATGCTATGCTAAGGGAAATATGAATATCAAATTATGCACATTTTTATATTACATAAATATAAAAATTATGACTTCTCTGTATTGTTCTGAGATCATCAAATATATCCACCAAGAAAGTTTTGTACGTGGTTTTAATAACTGAACCTTTGATTGCAGAAACGACAAGAGTTATTTTTGACGTAGACTTACGTCTCTCCATAGTCTTGGTGTGTCGGGAAAGGAAAAAATTATGACGCTTTTCGTGCTAAAGTTAAACGCTTGTAGCTCCGCAATCAAATAACGTAGGCAGTTGGTTTTCCTTTCATTTAACAGAGAAAGAAGATTGCTAAAAGAATTTTAGAATTTGTAATTACGGTTTAGTCACAGTCGAGCTGCAAAGTTGGTGAAAATCACGAAGAATATTGATGACGTGATAGCTACCGATGCACTCGCACGCAGACTAAGGTAATTCATTCATCGATCGCTCGAAATATTACTCAAGAATTGTTGAATTACGTCGAATTTCGTGCTAAAATTAAACGCTTATGGCTCCGCAACCAAATAACGAAGAGAGTTGGTTTTAGTTTCATTTAACAGGGAAAGGTAGACGCTGAAGATTACAAAAATTATTTTAGCATTTGGAATTATGGTTTAGTCACAGTCGAGTTTCAAAGTTGATGCAAATCACGAAGAATTTTATATAGATAGAGTCACATAGGCACACTAGACTAATAGTCATTATAGATTGTAGAGTTAATAATCACATACAGCTAATTCAGTGACAGAAAGTCACAGTCGAGTTAGGTAAGTGAGTTTACGTCCCTAAATCCCAGCTGCCGTTTCGTAGAGACAGCCTAGCGTCGATTTTTTTTTCAAAATTGTGTTCATGCTGTTTTCACTTTCTAAACGGGTATTTACATAATGAGTGAAGCAATGACAAGAGTCAAGTAAAGTCACATGAAATCTACCCGGTTAAAAATAAATTAATCATTGATCTAAAAAAGGTAATTAGCTTTTTTAACTTCCAGAATTTCGACATTAGTGATTCATGTGGTTCTGGAATCAACGGTAAAATTGTTTAATGAATCGAATTTTCACTGTGGTCAGCTTCGAATTAGCCAAGTTCCAATGAAATATTATACTGTGTTAAAACAACATAAGGTGACGAACTTGGAATGTCGCTTCTCAGCAATGTTAGTCTTATGGTGGGGAAGAGAGTTTTACAGGGATTCTTACTGAATGCCGTCAGTGGTTAGGCCTAAACCCCTGACCTTGGCAACAAAACGAAGATACATAAAAATACTAAAATTTTTGCGATATCTCTCATAAGAGGCGAGATCCGGATTTATCCAGAGATTTTCATGTGACGTCACACCCTGTCAGGATGACTATAAATACGCTGCAGTACGGATAGTCTGGGAACGTCTTTAGAGCGCAAACGTCTTCGAAGAATTATCCAGAGATTTTCATGTGACGTGACACTCTGTCAGGATGACTATAAATACGCGGCGGTACGGTTAGTCTGGGAACGTCTTTGGAGCGCAAACGTCTTCGAAGAATCACTTTGGAGTTTCCTCTGCAGCGCGAGCTGGTGAGCTGTGCGCTATTTAAAGTGCTGTTACTGTCCTTATCAGTGAATTGCTATCTGTTTGTGTTGCTAGAACCGGAAGTGTTGTTACCGTTATTGGTAGTGATTTGTTGCCTGCTCTTGTTGCTAATCTGTATAAGTGGTATTGTTCCTGTTACCTGTGCTTTGTGTTAACAGAATATTCGTGAATAAACCTTCATTCTCCAGTATCCTGCTTGTTGGACTGTTTCCGCCGTACACCCGCAGAACAATTTTTGTAACAATATTACCATAGCCATATCAACATTTATAGCACAAGTCAAACTTTATGCTTACATACACCTTCTCCTCGACATACGACCATCCGCTCTCATGACCACAAAAAAATTCAATTTGAAATTTCATAATAAAACGTAATTTCAAGTTGTATTTTTGTAAAAAGAGTACTATTATGTACTGTTTCGGATCTGTAATATCGTTTCCTTGCAATATTAGTCTTATGGTGGGAAAGAGAGATTTACACAGATTCTTAATATTTGCCAAACCAATGAGCTTCGACGTTGGCAACAGAATGCAAGAATTATGTCCCTATCTCTCTAGGGAACCGAGATCTGGGCATCATTCTAGAGAATTCCATGTGATGTCACGCTCTGTTTGAAACCTATATAAATCTGAGGTGCTCAAACGAGTTAAAAGTCTCTCTTTGGAGTTCTGTTCGCAGTTCGAGCTGGTAAGCTGATCGCTACTAATAGTGCTGTTGTTGTTATTTATTAGTGATTTTCTGCCTGCTTGTGTTGTTAATTTCTACAAGTGGTGTTCATCGTGGTTTTCTGAGATATTCGTGGAATAAAGCGTCATTTTCCATTATCCTGCTTGTTGGACTTGATTCACCGTACACCCACCGGACGATTTTCCTAAGAGTATTTTTCATATTGTATACAATAATTATAAGTAAAAGATTTATTTTTTGTGTTTTATATACAATTTTTATAATCAAACTGTTAACGAGTTTTCGACGATTTTAGGAATTGTTCTGTTTTTCTTTTGAATTTTTATCTTGTCCGTTGTAAAGTTTTTGTTAGTGTTCTTCTGTGATTTTGTGTAGTTTTTGTAATGCTTATTGTCTCTCGATTTTTGTTTCTGTCTGTTTGGTTTTAAATGCTATTGATTTTAATTTGGTTATCTTTATTTGTAGTACGTGTTTTGTGTTTTTAATGTTTAGTTTTTTGCGTTTTTGCTCTTTGAGTTTTTGTGTTTTTGCTCTTTGACTTTTTGTGTTTTTACTCTTAATCTTTTTGAGTTTTGTGTTTTTAATGTTAAGCTTTTTGTGTTTTTGCTCTTTGGGTTTTTGCGTTTTGTGTTTTTGCTCTTATTCTTTTTGTGTTTTTAATGTTAAGCTTTTTGTGTTTTTGCTCTTTGCGTTTTTGCTCTTAATCTTTTTGTGCTTTGTGTTTTTGCTCTTTATCTTTTTGTTGGTTTTGTTTTTTTCGTTCATTGTTGTAAACGATGATTTTTAAATTGTTCTTTGTAAATTCTCTTTTAACGTAGTTCATTTCTTTTGTTTTATATTTCCCCTCCGGTCTGTGGAAGGCCCTACACCCTCTTGGGTGGGCTGGGTCGGGTCTGGTTGTAAATAAATAAATTCTTTTGATTGAAAATACCGTTGTGAATTCCCCAGTAAACCAGAAAGGTTGGAAGGTTCGTTTGTTGATCCCTGGCTGTATGTGAGGGTGGGGGACCTTTCCTTTTAAACCTTTAACCTTTCTTCTTCAGATTGCTTCTTGCTTTAAGCGAGGAAATTAGTTCCGTCCATGACGCTCCAAACGTAAGGTGTTACTCCTTTTCAGGACACAGTTGGAGTCATAAGTAAAGATCTCAAGTGGCCTGGTCTCATTGAGACAGGTACGCGTATAGTGAGATAACAGTAGAGATAAAACTCATGTGCACTCTATTGTATGTTAAGGGATAGGCACATTTTTGTAAGCAGACTGTATTGATGAGCGTCTAATGTTATAGATCAATGCACCATTACATCTGCTGAGTATGAGTGCATGATATATTCTGTGTGTAAGATCATCTCCAAGCAATAAAAGCTGTCGAATGTCAGACAGCGTGTCATCATTTGGATTAGAGATAAGTAAACACTCATTTTTACATTTTTAGAAGCCTAAATATAATAGAATAAATATTTCTCCTGATAGCTTGTGTAAAAGATTTTGCACAACTGTTGAAAAATAAGAAACCGACTTGTGTCCTACTAGTCGGAACGGCAATCTGCCATAAGTGGAGGAGACCCTGCACTTCGTTACAGCAGTCCCATCTTTCGCATTCCTATAATACCATCGCAACATTCGGTGACAGGACTGTTTGGCGCGAGAAGAATAACGCGCATCATCTCCAGAATCCCGTCTCATTGTTATGACAGATACAAATCACCGCAGCGGGTCTCTCCCGTCTCCGTCTAAGCACCGAAGAGGTTATTTCGGAAATCGGTTCTCATATAAATCTGGCAGGAGCGAAGGCCGCTTTGCTTTATGACAGCGCTTTGCATATCGCGCCCATCAGACAAAGCCTTCTTTCTATTTCGGATATTTATCGCCGGACTTTGAGCCAAATTTCACGGCCGGAATCCCTTGAGTCATGACTATGTAGAGACTTCCGAGTGCCAATGGAGCGCGTGCATTCCGGAACAAGATCGAATGGATGGAGGTACGCAATGCGCCAATTCATGAATCAATGCATGGAATGATTTAGAGGCGATTTTTCTCTCGAGTTGTCACAAAAGTCTCCTGCTCCGTAAACGGAGGTGATATGCCTTTTTAACACCTCGGAATGCCATTCTTCAGGCCACACGCGCGATTAGCTTATATAATCATCAGCCGAACATGGCCGGTTTAGAATTTTCGGTGCTAAACAGTGACTTCCCGTGAACTCTGAATGTCCCGTGCTACAAGAGAAATTTATACAGGAGCTAAATACTCCTCCACTTCAGAAAAGTGCTTTTTGAACCTACAAATCCTCCAGAGAGGGCTTTTACATTCAATGCCACAAGTGAAATTTCTGCATTTTGTTGTGCAAAGTTTTCCAATCGCATAATATTTCTAGATGAGTCTTTTAATGATAGGTTATATCAGGGGTTCCCAACCGTTATTCCCTCACGTGCCCCTTGATTAATCTTTATATTTACGCGTACCCCCTTCTGCCATATCCTCTCCCTCCCGCCAACCATCCGTCTATGCAAATACGTTTTATCAATAAGGTTGAGGGCTTAGGTTAACTTAACAGTAAAATGACAGTAATAATAATATTTGCGGGACTTATTTTTTTATTTTATAATTTACTGCATTATTACAGTGGTATTAGACGCCAAAACAAATGAAATCAGTATTGTGATAATTTCGCATCAACTTTTGAAGAGGTATAGTTATTAAATATTACTATTAACTTTGGGAAACAAAATTCCGTAACTTTCTTAATTCCTTATATGTTCTTGTTTCCTCCATTACCAACTTTGAGTTCGCGTACCCCCAAGTAGTTCTTCACGTACCCCCAGAGGTACGCGTACCACAGGTTGAGAACCTCTGGCTTATACAATACCAAAAAAGTGATCCGAAATTATCCAAATGATTACATTTTTATTATTACGAATGTATTACACATTTTTTTACTCTTTTTTTTCCCGTGTTGAGAAAATGTTCTAGATTTCTTTCAAGTTTCAATAAAATAGCTTGGTTGATCCCGTTATTTCTTTTCTAAGTAAGTAGTTCATTGTTAAAAATATATAAAGAAGTGCTAACTTTATTTGTTTATTAAAAATTTAGCTTCTGAAAAATTCCCATCCTCAACAATCATGGCTCGTAAAGAAACGTTACCCTAATTTGGTAAGAGAAAGGAGGTTAAATTCTTTCCAACCTTGAAAACGTTTTCATTATAATTATTAATACTTTTGGAAAGAAAGGAAAATTATCTCAATGTATATAAGGTAGGGACCCAAATATCGCCACTTAAGCCATTATTTTAAAAAGAGGAATAATTCTTGTGCAGTTTGTCTAAAAATTGCTCCAATCTATTATCTGGACAATTATCCTAAAACAAGCTGAATTACAATAACGCATAAATTTAACACTCACCCCCAAAAACTTTTTTTTGAGACCGCGGAGTTTGTTCAGCTATAAACAGTGTTCCCAATATCGCTCACAATAAATGTTCCTAATATCGCCCATGTCTAAAATGGATTGAAATAAAGTGTAACTTATGTTATGACCATACTATTTTTTTATTAAACATGAAAATTAAGGAACAACAAAACTAAGACAAGACAGCTTTTTTGCACTTATAGGAATATAGATAAAGTATTCTTTTAACACTTTCCCCCTAAATAAAACATCAAAATGAAAAAGAACTTAAGAGCATTGTCAGGTGATAAGACATCAACCATGTATTTTTTGAAGGTAATTTTTTATAAAAATATAGTGCCCCTCAAAGGTCTAGGGCGATAATGGGAATACCCAAATGAGCGGTAATGGGAAAGCTCAAGTGGGTGATATTAGGAACAACCCTCAAGCATGGCGGTATCCCCCTGTAGAATTGAATCGAAAACCAAAAACATATGCAATTTGAACAACTTTTTTTAACGGATTGAAACGAAAATTGGACAAAAATCTACAATTAAGGTTAGAAGGCCACATACCAAATTTCATATATCTAAGTCATTATCTTAAAGAGTTATTGTGTTCACAAGTTTGCGATTAAACAGACCGACAGGCAGTCAACCCGTTGACGGATTTTGTCCAAAATTTGATAGAAACCTACAAATTATATGTAAAGATCACATACCAAATGTGATTTCTGTAGCTTTAATAGTTTTTGAGTTATCGTGTTCACAGACAGACATAATTCCACATACAATTGTGGTTTTCGTACTCAGGGAGGTCCAAAACGTGGAGATTCGTCAAAATCTCGAGTTCAAATTTTTGAACGATTACAATACTTTCTCTTTGCATACTTCGTGTACGAGAAAGTAAAAACAGTGGCATAGCTAAAGGCTGGTGGAGGGGGCGGCAGTTCAAAAGGGGTGCCAAAATCTGACATGGAGGAGAACAATTTTATAACTAAGAAGAGCAGCGGCACGAGCTCAATCATTGTGTACATAAAAAAATAATACAATTAATTTTCGCATTTTATCGGTGAATTGCCAATATGTGAAGGAAGGATTGATGGTGGACATGCCATTTCACAACCTATATGCTGAAATCGAGGACTTCAAACGATGAACTACGTTACTAATAAATTTTTTCCCTGGATTTTTTTAGGTTTATGTGCCCTTTTGTAGCATGTAAATGAAGGGCGGCATGTTGCAACTTCGCGCCGGGTGGCGTAAGTTACATCTACACCACTGTCTAAAAATAAACTACACCAAAAAGAATTATAGTCACTATCACTGCCTCAAATAGCTCAACATTATGACTTGAACCTTGCTGATTATACTGAACTTTACTGACTAAAAATAATGAAGTATGATTATTAATTCATCTAACACGAAAATCAGCAAAAAATTCCAAAGAAAACAAAGAATAATGCATATTCATATGCCTTCCTCAAATAACTAATGAGGGGGGAGCTTTGTAATTCCGGTAGTGGCAACCATATGCTACTAGAAATCAAGTAGAAACTGTGGTAGAAGATATTTGGGCCCCTGCCTTATACAGTTATTAGGAGTACGAGTAGTAAAAAAATGATCAACCTCTTTTTTAAGCATTATTTGCATCCAGAAATGATTATTCTTCTAGGATAGATGGTGCATGAAGCAACCGAGCATCTCGGAATAGTCTGGACAATCCCAGATTTTAAAGTTTCGTCCCGGATTTAATTAAAAAGTCCCGATTTATACCGTTTCTTGTATATGAAGAAATGGTTCTGATTGAAAAATAAAAGCAGAACATCTGAATTTAGAAAGTTAACTTTTTATTATTGGGACAGTCCAGTTTTCCACCCCTTGCTGGAGGCTTTGCCCCGTCCTCCACTATCTAAACTTCACGGAATGAAGTTCGTTCAGAATATCTGGTTTCTTTAGTAATATCGATCATTTTCCTTTTCTCTTCAAATTTCTATTCAAAACCAGTTAAAAACAGCACTGTAAAAAATATTCTTGTATTTATATCTTTATTTTTATCAAAACATTAGAGAGATATGGAGGGAATATGTACTTCTTCTTTTGCTCTTTGTTTGTTTTTCTTTTTGGTTTCCCTGATTTCTTATGCAAAATAAACCAAAAACAACTTCAACTATAGTAAAACATTCAAGGGAGATATTTTTATTCTTTTTCTAATTTTTTTTTAAACTCGACAGTACGAGTTTTCTTTTTTTTGTATGTATATTTAAGTGTTCTTAAAAGCTCAAGCTCACTACAAAAAATTTTGTAATTTGGGAAGAAAAAAATATGTATAACTTTTTTCCCGCAACACTTCAATTATTAATCATTAGAAAATTTCATTCAGCATTGAATCACAACTCCTGCTTTCGTCCTGAATCTGAATAACATCAAAGTGTGTGTCTGAGAAAAAAATGGTTGATATTTATAATACAAGATTTGAAAAAAAAACCTGCAGGTAGCGAACAACGCCCACTACATCAAATCAAAAACATCTGCATTAAAGTAATCTACTTTACCTTTTCGAACTTTTTTCCGGTAAAAAAAAAGTCACTGCATCAAACAATGAACTCAAAACTATCTTTTTTCACTGTCGCATTGAAAACATCTGGAAGTATAAGCCGAAAACTTCATGGACACACAACGACGAAGTCATGAAAAATTCATTATTAGAATTTGATGCGAATGCTGAAAGCGAAGAAAAAAATGGCATAATAAACCTGACACTTAAAAGAAAGTGAAGAAAGAAGGCGAAAAAAATATCCAGTCACTTCGAAAACCGCCAACTGGAAGGAAATTTTTTATTCCATTAATAAATCACAAAATAATAACTAATATTTTTTCTTTTCGTTCTTGTTAGCAGATGCTGACGGTGGAACTTTTTTTCTTCTGTAGGTGTGATCCAAAGAAAATTATTATTTCGGTGCAGAAGCAAAACAGAACGTCGCGAAATTAGATTTTGATGAACGTAAGACCATCTCCGGAAGAAAAAAAAAATCTGCTGATTCGGCGGGAAAAAAAAATGGCTGAGAACGAAAGAACGTTTTTCTTAAGCCTACTTTAAATGACAAGACACGCTCTGATTGGTCCGTTGTTCTTAAAGGGTTAACGTACAAATTTTCGGAATTTTCTTTCTCTCTTTGCTTTTTATTTTTGTTAAAGGCTGTTTGTAATGACGTTGGTTGAGAAATTCGAAATCATTTAAGTCGTTAGTGATTTACAAATTATTCGATCAATTTATTCCCAACGATCTGAGAAAGAAGAAATGAACGCATGCGTTGTCATATGTAGTTAATATTGTAAATTAAGTCACTTCGACCAGCTTTAGAAGTGTTCTGAATTACAAGACGTTCTGTATTAGGAATTACATTTAAGAAAATAGATTTTTGATACTATTTAGTTCTTGAGCGTATTCACATATTCCATATAAACAGACAGCTCGGTATTTCCACATTGAAACAGAGTTTCTTAAACTATGGCTCCCATTTAACTTAATTCTCCAATTAAATCATGCCCTCCAAACGGGGTCGAGGGCATGAATTTAGGACAATGATAGTGAATGCTTCTAATTGCTATTTAAACTTTTGCAAGCAAAACTGGCTGAGAAATGCATCTTGATTTGAAACATTTCATTGCAATTTTACGAACAAATGCTTTTATTTTTCTTCGTTTATCGTTAATTATTTGCTCCATTTTTTCTATTCTGATTTACTTTTCTCTATATACACTTTCTTTCTTCTATATATATTTATCTAAAAATTCGAATTCTGAAAAACTGGGTTAAAAAATGGGTAGAGCAAAAGAAAAGACAATTTTTAAACTCAAAAATGGTAGTAAATATTTATTTTAAATACATAGCACTTTTAATAAATAATGTATGATTAATAAACAAACAGTAAGTTATTTAAATTAGGGGATATTAATTAAAATTAAAAACATTCAAATAATTAAACAAAATAATTTCAATAAATCAGTAAGTACTGTTCGTTTCGAAAACCCGAGACCAGCACTTCTGAAAGATTCTACTACAGAAAGGGGTGACAGGCAATGAGCAAGACGAACGCTTTTCTGAAATTCTTTGTTAGATCGTGATCTTCGTTCGATTAGGCATATTTTTTTAGTTAGTCTTTGCAGCAAAACAATAAATGAAGATAAAATGTTTCTACATAGTGCTAAAGAATAATATGTACATCTCCCCATCCATTTTTTTATTTCACCCATATTCTGGTCAAATCAAATCAGCATGTCGCATCCTCAAAAGCGCAAAGGGTTTCCTTAATTGAGAATTATCAGTAATTTTAATGAATAAACAATCCACAGCGATAAAACTTCAAAACAAACAGTACAATTCAAAACGAGTTCAAATTTTTATTAATATAAGCAATTTTGATTAAATGTACTGTAAAATAGTCCTCGAGTGAATTTAGGGCATTGGAAAATTATTCACTAACGATCACTGAGGGTACAAGATACGGACACATTTAACTCAGAAATTTTTAAAAAAATTACAATTTTGAGTTTTGACTTTGAATAATGAAAATAAATTCGAACTATAGACGACATTTTAACATTATGTTATTAGGAAGTTCAAGGTATAAAAGAAAAAAAAAATTAGTGCAGAACGAATTCGAATTTAAAGCATTCGAGAATTAGCAAAGTCCACTGTATATGGAAAAAGTTTGAAAACCCTTGAATTCGCGGAATCAACAGGGGTTGTGGTGATCATGATCAGTGTCTTTGAAGGTTACCCCATTCCACGGAAGATCTACCGCGTGTGAACTCCAAGGGTGTCAAATGTCTTCCCACTAGGTGATGTGGAAGTTTGGTGTCGGATCAGGTATCGTACTCATCATCTGACAACTACTGTCTACTCAGAATTCCCCAAATAGCCTCAGTCCCAAAATAGCCCAAATGTCTTTTCCAAATCGGAAATGGTGAAATTAACCAATCAATCGAGGAATCGATAACACAATTACAATCAACAAACCAATCCTCCAAAATTTCGTTTCATTCATATCTTTACTCCTCCTCATTAGAACAGGAAAGTTCTAATCAATCAGTCCATAGAGAATCAAGAATAAAATCAAAATCGAGAAATCAATTCATCAAAAATTTATTTCACACATTTCTTCAATCTAATCAATCAATCTATAGAGGAATCGACAAACCAATTCTCCAAGATTTGAGTTCATTCATTTCATTTATATGTAATTGATCAGTCCATAGAGGAATCAAAAATAGAATCAAAATCGACATACCAATTCACCAAAAACTTATTTCATTATTTCTTCAATCTAAATCAATCAGTCTATGCTGTAATCAACAACACAATTAGAATTCACAAACCAGTCCTCCTAAACTTTAGTTCATACATATCATCAGTCTGATCAATCAGTCCATAGAGGAATCAGAATTAAAACTCACAAATCAATTCACTCAAGAACTTCATTCATTTCTTCAGACTAATCAGTCAGTCTATAGAGGAATCAACAACACAATTAGAATCGACAAACCAATTCACTAAAAATTTAGTTGATTCATTGCTTGAACACATTTTATCGCGTAGAACCCTTTCGATCCAATAAAACTTTCTAGGTCACCCCTTCTTCATTAGAACAGGAAAAGGAAACTCCTGACGGTTGCAGTTAATTTGTCCAACCTCTGACTTTTCACAGACGCTTCATCATTTGAATCAGCAAACATGAGGGTGGGGGGCATCTCAATTAACAGATGCTCCTTTGAAGAGAGAGGGGGCGAGAAATTCTTCTCTCTGCCGCATCTCGTCCGGAGCATCCATCATCTTCCCGTTCCCATGGCAACCGAGATGCGGATCTCCGGTTCCGATATTTATATTCGGAATGGAGTGAAGTGATGTGTGTTCCGCAAAGAAATGGATAGCGAGTAAACGAAACTTTAGCACTCCTTCTTCCCTTCAGGTGGTTTACTCAGCCAGCCCTTTGCCTTTTTTCATAAGTTTCTCAACTTTTGCTAAAGGGTTTTTCTAAAATCCTAAAAGGCTTGGGAATATTTTTTAGCGATTTCATTTTTTATAAAGCTAAACTGCCGGGAAAGAATTTGCGAAGTACTCGAGGCGTAAGACTGAAGCAAAACTCTTTAAACGTGTTTGCCATATATATCAAATATTAAAATAAAACAGGGTCCCGTAGTTTAATAACAGAAGCTTTCATTTTCTTGGTTGCATAAACTTATGTGTTTGTTTGGTACGCAAACAACCTTAAGCCAAAAAATGTTTTCGACTGCCTTAACGCTACAAGTACGTGTGGATTTACTAGAAAAACGGGAAAATTCTCGAGCCTGTCAAAGCCAGAAAGCAATGTTGCCACGTTTTATTTATTTATTTTTTTAAAAAAGAGATTACGAACAAACAGGTGTAGCGCTTTGAAAAAAATACCAAAAATTTTGGTTCAGCTCTGGGGGCTGCAGACCCATAGCCCCAGATTCGCTACTACTTTGATTGCTTATTCCGCTATTTCCGCGGGTAGGAGATGACTCTATCTTCTTCTGCATCCTGCGATTTTCGCAAGCTAATATGTTTACTTAGTACTATTAGAGCATTGAATCATATTATACTAATAAAATTTTGCATATAAATATCAATTTGCTTGGTCTATCAGTATTTTAACATGTTTGCAAACGTTGCGTGATAATCTTTGAGGCTTGATTCTTTTGGCTTGTTTGCATCAGCCGTTGCATTTTGTGCGCAACGATTTTTACATCATCCACTCTACAGAAAGAATGCTAGCCTCAAACAAAAGTGAAGCAATTTTTATAATTTAACCCTCTGATTGCCGTTTTTTTTAATCGGAGGTAAACGTCAGCTCATCGTTTCAATCAACGCCTGTCTATTGCCTGCTACTTGTAAGATTTCCTACTTTCCTTAGATACCATGGTAAAATGCTCATTACTCCACGGGAGGACATGTGTTCTCCATTGCCCGCTGTCGCCAGTTAACCGATCTGTCTTTGCCCGATTCTCAGAGACACAGGTGTTTTTCACTTTCTCGTATACGAAGTATACTAAGAGAGAGCATTGTAACCGTCAAAAAATTCGAACTCGAGATTTTGACAAATCTCCACGTTTTAGACCTCCCTGAGTCCGAAAAACACTATTTTGGAATTATGTCTGTCTGCGAACACGATAACTCGAAAACTATTACAGCTACGGGCATGAAATTCGGTTCTTTACACATAATTTGAAGGTTTTTATCAAATTTTGGTTAAACTCCGTCTACGGGAAGTCTGTCTGTCTGTCCGCGTTCATGTGAACTCTATAACTCAAAAACTTGAATAGCCAGATGGATAAAATTTGGTATACACTTTTATCATCATAAATAAATATATATATATATATATATAAATATAAATATATATAGTACATATCAAATTTTGGACCAAATCCGTCGAAGGGTTGATGGTCTGTCGGTCTGTATAATCGCATACTTGTAAAAATTATATCTCCTAAACCCTTTGGCTTAGATAAATAAAAATTGGTATGACGGTTGCTAACATTAATTATAGATCTGTGCCCAAATTGCGTTTCAATCGATTGAAGAAAAGGCTTTCAAATTGCATAATTAATTTTTTTAATCCGTTTCTCCAAACGCATGAGTACTGGTAGCAATCTCTGCACACGCGGAAGGATTACGTCACTTTGTCCTTGAGCCGGCAAGAGTGGAATCTAGCAGTGTGTGATAGATGCGTTTTAATCGGTACGCATCTCTTTGAATTTGACTCATTACCTAATTATTTTACAATCACTATTATCTGCAATGAAAAATCTTCTGATAGTCATTGGATTCTGGGTTACAGTAGGTTCGAATTTTTTTGTCCATGCGGTGGGAGGGAAAACAGAACCTTTTTGGGGAAGTATACGAGAAAGTTTAGGGGAGACCACTCCCGCTGGTTTTAACAGAAAACACATAATAAGCTATTCCGTCCCCTCTGGGCCTGTGAACCACTTCCACATGCAGTAAGTTGATTATCTGAAATATTACTCCAGTGGTGACCATCAAGGCCAAGTTTGCATTTTTGCTAAATTTTGAGATTCCACGTAGGCAAACGTAGGAAAGAAACTAAAAAAAGTGAATTTCCCAAAATTAAAGCTTCTTGTTGTGTATTTCTAATATGGTATTACTGAGCATTAAATTATCATATTACATCAACTGGGCAAATGTTTGTTTGAAGAAGCTCACAGAATGAAAAAGTTTTAATGATAAAAACAAAGACACCGAAAGTATATTTCGATCTACATTTAATTAAAGCAATGAAATTGTTGTGCCTCTCCAGTTTTGAGAACAATTATGCAAAATGTTTCATTGACTTAGTAAGGTAAATTAAAGTATCAACATCCATTAGAATCAAACAGAAAGTAGAATATAAAAACTCCGAAAGATAAAATACAGTCGACGCTCGTTATAACGACCACTCATTATAAAGATCATTCCATTATAACGACCACTGATAAAATCCCCAACTGTTTACCTATGCAGTCTATGTTATTTTACTTCTACTACTATTATCTCTCTATTCTCTCTATCTCTACTCTATCTCTACTACTATTATTCTTATTTTACTTATACTAACGACCATCCAGTGTCGTCTAATCCCAATATAACGTCCGAATTCAGCGGACACTCTTCCCGGTATTTCTCCAAAATTCCTTTATTTTCTTCTTTAAAATCTATTTTAGAAATATATTTTTAATTGATAAAATTTTATTTTTAATACCAATGATAAAAAATAATTTGAGTATTTAGTTGGAATCTCTTTAAAAATAGCCTATTATTACGGAACTGCTGAGGGTGTATGTGTACATTTTTTAATTATATCCACTATAGCGACCACTCGTTATAAAGACCTTTTGCTGTGGGACGCAGAGGGTCGTTATAACGAGCGTCGACTGTAGTAGTATTTTGACAACAGCGAACATTTCTCCTTCTTAAAAATCCATGATGTTTGCAGATAATAACCACAAAGTTCTAAAATATTTTAAACTTTGTAGCTTAATATCACTTTTGTTTAACTCTACAAAAGCAAATAGAATATTTTTACTCAGTTGAAACTAAAAAAAGCAGAAAAAAAACCTACATGTTTTTTATAACTAGCTTTCATTATCAGATCGTACTTTTGGGTAGCAGACTCTGCCATGCTTCGTGGACCACGAAAGTATTATCTAAAACTATCTTTTCTATTGCATTGCCTTTATTATTGCTATCGTGTTAAGATCGAAAAAAAACTTGGCTTAACTATTTTATGTGCAAACAAAAACTAAAACTACACGCGGAAGTTTAAAGTCGGGATAATGTGTTTAGAAACAAATCTGTTTCCAAATACATTCCTTCGAAATTCTGCTATTTTTTTAAGTTCGGATGTTTAGAAAATTTTGTGACTTTCAGTACAATTAACTCAATGCTGTCATGTGTAAAGTTATTTAATTTCTTTTCTATAAGTAGAAAATTGCATCCTGCGTCCTTTATCTTAAACTTTAATAACCAATTGAAAAAAAATGGATATTCAGTCAACCAAAAATAAATCTGTTTTGTATTTCAGCGAAATTCATTCAAAACTTGATTGCATAAAGAACTTTAGAATTAAAATCAAATAAAAGATTAGGTCTGGTTCTAAATTGCATAAATGAACTAAAAAGCATAAATACAGTAAGTCTTTGAACAAAATTAAAACAGAATTGAAAATATGTTTAATTTACTCAAAGAGCCGCTCCAAACGGACGTACTAAAGGAATATTGGTTCAAAATTCGTTTAATTTCTCCAGAATATGTATATATGACCAATATAGTGGTCACATTATATTGGATTATTTAAATGATTTTTCTACAGTCCATCTTGGTTTTTCTTCCTTTTTTGGAAAGTATACAAGTAAATATTCAAATTTTTAAGCAGTTTGCAAAAAAAATTCTGTTACTTTCGACTATCATAATGTCTCTTTTTTTATTCTAATTAAACCATTGTGTGTTGAATTCATATGTTTAAAATGTTTTCCTTCAATGGTTTTAACGATTCACTATAGAATAACAACGGCATTATTAAGCTTGTTTTTTAGCATTCAAATGGGTTGCATCTGGACCATAACAGAACTACATGCTAAAGCCTGTCATTCACGACTCCGCACAAATAGCGTGGTGGCACCCGCCATTTCATTTTTTAGGCCATCCATTTAGAAAAGTCAATAACGACCGCACCACGCAACGCAAATTCATCCACTACAACTCACTCCCATCTCCTACCATCCTTCTCCGATTTCCTCGGTGAACAATGCAACCGAAGTTTATCCCTCCTCCTGCTTTTATGGTCCGGAAGTCCAAATTGAGTGATGGATATCGGGACCGGTTGGATATCCAACCTTAAGCGGGACATTCACAGCTGTTCCAATCCACGATTTTTGGAACACGAGAAGGCAAAACGTTTCGTCAATGTAAAGCAGGCCATTCATATCTCTTCCAAAATGAAAATTTTGGCAAAACATTCGGCAAGGTCTAAAACCTATGGAAAATAGCACATCGGCTCGGAAAAGTCGGATATCCAACCAAACCAAATTCCGACAGTTCGTGCGCCGAATCTTTGGTGGAACCTTTTGCGAGGGTAGTCGGCACTTCAAAAGATTTGACTGGATCGAAACCCTGATACGAGGGTAGCAAATCTGAAATCCGCGGAGTGGGGGCAGGAATAGGGGGATCGTAGAGCATCTGTAGAGGGGGAAAGAAGATCGCTCTCCCTTACTGCCAACGCACTTTGGGAGTTCAGATAAATGGACGCGTCTGATTTTTTCGATTTGAATGTGTGGAAAAAAACAGTGTTGGGGCAAATGGATGGAATGGAGTACAGATGAATTGCCGGCTTAAGAAACCGATGAAAAGTTGGCGCAAATGGATTGCGCTGCTGGAATTCAAACGAATTTGATATCGATTGGAATGGAAGGCCATAAAAAAGTGAACTTTGATTCTTCGAGGCGGCGAAAAATCATCCGTGTGTGTGTGAAGAGCGTTGGAGAGGGGGAAATTCGTGGGACTCAGTCAGGGACTTTAAACCTTCTCAAACGAGGGTTCTCAAAACAAACTTTGGAGCCTCCGAGAATGACCCGCCTAATCAGGGTCCCTCTGAAGCGAGACTTTAAACTCCAGTGTTTACGCCTCCGATTTCAGTCCAGCCGGAATTCAACCACCACAAGCCATTTGGCTGATTTCCATAGATTTTGATGGTCTTTTCCTTCTCGCGTTCCAAAATATCCAGTTTATCTGTGAAGTGAATGGCCGGCTTAAAAGCTCGTGATTATCCAATGTAAAACCGGTTATTCACGATCACTCCATGCCATGCAAATCTGTCCATTACCAGTCACTCCTGCCCCATATTCATTTCCCCGCGTTCTTTGATATCTCGATAACAACACATGTCAGGGGTACACAAGTACCTACACACAAGTACCTACTCCAGCCCCATTTCCAAATGGAGTGACGGAAATTGGAACGCGTCCAACTTTCCGCTCCACGCCAATTCTGAACTGTTCCGCATTGACAATCGGTTTTGGAGTAGAATGGTTGGATTTGCGTGACGTGGTGTGATCGTGGCTGACAGGCTTTACAAGAACAATGTATTATAGGGCGGCAAACTAAACAGGTTTCCCTTTACTTGTTTGTGTTTCAAATTTTAGAGAGAGCGATCCGAAGTTTTTGAAAATTATGAGCAGAAAGCAGGTTCAGAAAGTGAATTTTTGCTATGCTTTATGAAACCTTCACAACGAATTGACGCCTGATCTACGCAACACCTCTCTTGTTTGATAATGGCTGGTGTGACAAATGGTATCTAAGTTGACAATTTTTTCGAATAAAGAAAGTATCGAGATTTGCGATTTTTCCCACTTAACACTGCACTTAAATGGAGTGTTGTACATAAATCCTTTTTTATTTCTGTTTATTTTGAGTATTTTTCCCTTCTTTTTGTTGATTTCAATGTATCTGTGAGATAGATGATGAACTAACTCATTCCATTAAGTCATAAATAGTGTGACGAATTAATTCTCTTCCTAAATGATATTTATAAATGTGAGAAAAGCTGTCTTCTATTTCGGCTTTCAAATTAAACTAAATGGTCCCTATATAGTATTGTTATACTTACCTGTGTAGCGGGAGTGAAATATAGCCTCATTTAATATTAGGGTCATGTCCAAACCCGAGGTCTTTTTGCTTTCGAATACGAAATCTAACGGAGAGAAAGTATTGCAATTTGCTTTCTTTAACTGCTCAGGAAAGCTAATTTGAAAGAAAATTGGCGAAATATCTCATTCCGATATATTTTTATTCTTATGCACAAATGCTTCAAACTAGTAACAGAGAAACCATTATAATCGTCAAAAATTCAACATCGATATTTATTTATATTGAAATCCACAATTTTGGCTTAAAAACTAAGTACAGAATTTTATCCATCTAGCTCGTTGCAGTTTTGAGTTATCGTGCAGGCAAATCGACAGACAGACATAATTCCGAAATTGTGTATTTCAGACTCGGGAAGGTATAATACTTTTTTACGTTTTTTGAACTTTTCAAAGCGCTGTTGGGGTCATCATGTCCTCGTGTGCACGGACATACAGACTTTTCCTAGACTGATTTTTCCAAAATTTGGCAGAAATCTAGAATTTTGGTGTTATGACAACGTACCAAATTTTCATCCGTCTACCTAGTAGTATTTTTTTGTTATGTCATTCACAGACACGCAGACAGATCCAATTTCAAAAATGTTTTTTTTTTCATACTCAGGGATATCCGGCACGTGCAGATACATCAAAATCTCGAGGCCGAATTTTCTAACGATTGCAACTTTCCATATTCCGCATGGACGAACTTTTGATTGATTGATTGATCAAAGGGTTATAACACTTTATAAGGCCGTGGTAAGTACACTTACCATCAACTTCATCAATTTTTAAAGGCATTTTTTTAATGTTGGCGTAAGTTCCCACCAAATTCATCGATTTTTAAATACATTTTTTAAGGGTGGCGTAAGTTCTCGCCGAATTTTTCGATGAAACAAAAACCTAGATGTTCCAATTTCTTTTCTCAAACCGTAACGAAGTGTCTGGACTTTTTATTTATTTATTTATTCAAAGAAAGCACGCTACAGAAATGACTCCATTTACAGAGTGCATGACAAAAGCATACAAAATCACAAG
>BGPR01005792.1:0-13459 GCA_013235015.1 Araneus ventricosus
AATCTGTTTAAGAGTATTTTGTGTTCATAAAGTAAAGATAAGATTTAAAGCAAAATATATCAAATTCCAAAATACTACTGTTTACAATTGCTCTTTTATATTAATATTTTATTACTATTGTATATTAATTAGGTTTTTTGTTGTAAACTTTAATCTTATTTCATACGAAATAACTACACATATAATCATTATTATTGTTATGCTCACAAATGTCATTGAAACGCATGGTTAAAGTTTAAAAATAGAATTTGAAATATGATATATAACGTAGTGCTTTGTTTCTGAACTGCAAGTATATGTTTATGTAATATATCGTGACATGCGACAGGGGGGAGGGAGGGCGTATGGTGAAGTGTGACATCATTTATGCACAGCCCCATAGTAAGGTTTAATTTTTCGACTGGATTGAAATACCCTCCCATTCATGTGGTGTGGATGTTCGGAGAGTGGTACGCAATTTCATTCATCCTTTGATTACACTTCAAAATTAGGAGGCCCTATTGGAATAACACTCGCACTGTCTGAAAATGGCATGTTAATCTAGCAATTCAAATCAAATTTCTCTAACTATCAAAACCTTTTTAACGCCCAATTGCACGTAGACTCGCCTAAGGTCATTGCTTTCGGGCTAAGCAACCGCAACTCATAATGACACTCTTGTCGTGGCAGTCAAGAGGTACGAAAGATCAAACAGCGGCCTTGTGCATTTCGGTCACAGACAGCAATAAGTACAGTAGAGTCTCCCTATAACGAAGTCTCCCTACAGCGAATTTCTCCCTATAACGAAATTTTTAATCGGAATGTTAAATAACATTCAAAATATTCTCCATATAACGAAGTGGTTGTCTCCCTATAACGAATTTTTCCAGACCTTTATCTTTTCGATTTTTGTCATTTTTGAAGAAAGTTGCTAATTTCTGCGCAAACAAATCGCTCACATGTGCCTGTTTCCGGAACCACTCGCATTGTTCATTCCAGCGATAACACATAACAATAGAATTCTATGTGAAGGGTAATGTAGTTGTGGGGACCTGGGTTTCTACAGAGGGAGCAACATTTCTACGGGTCAAGATTCCAAGAATCGGGGTGGAAACAGCAAATGGATGTGACAATACGCATTTTATGTTTATCCGTACTAGTACATATTATTCTCTAAATTGGTGAATTGTCTCCACTTTTGAGCATTTTATTTATACAATAAAAATTAGTATAATTTTAACGAATTTATAATTTATATTACTTCATTTTTAATTGAAAGTCATAATTAAATATTTTTGAACTTATCGCACATACTAAAAGGTTTGTAACATTTACTTAAATAACTGCAAAAATCTCTAATCTCCGTATAACGAAATTTTCTCTATAGCGAATTTTTCAACTGGAACCAAGCGATTTCGTTATAGGGAGAGATTCCACTGTACCTTCTTCTGATTTTAGACTAAAGCATTTTTAATCCGATAAACGAACGGAAAAAGGAACATCTCATTTGACATGTCGGATATTGGAAAGAAGAGGAAAGTTAGTGGTTCTCTGGCACCGCTCCAAGTCGCACTGGTCTTCACCGGAACTTTTTAGTTCGCGAAAAAAGACCTTCACGCGCATTTTGGAGGAAAAGAGTGACTTTTTTTATAATTCTTTGCTTTGTTTTGTTGTTTTATTCTCCTGTGCGCAACTCATTTTTCCGCGGCGTTTTTTCTCCACTTGCCTATTGTGCAATATTTCTCGTATTGGGTAACAGAGAACAGGTGTTCTGTCCTTGACGAAGTGATGTACCTTTTTATCCTGTGTGTCGCGAATTCTGCGTCGTCGCGCATGTGACAATTCCTTTTCCTCTTTTGGGTTATTTTTTCTTTCTTTCTTTCCCCCCTATCTGTAACCGCGTGGACTTTCAGCCTAACCTTATTACGGGTGACCCCGCCATTGCGAAATGGAATTCATCACGGAATCTCTGTCTTAATTTGTGCGTCGTATTTGTTTTATGAAGGAAAAAGACGTTGGAGTTATTGTCGAATCAGAGATGACTTTTTATCCCCATTAAATTGTGACATGCTACAGGTAGTCGGTGATGTCGATTGGTTCTCTTTGCAATAAAAGTTCGACAAAATATAAGGAACAAATCTATTGTAATATTGATACGTTTAGCTTTACTGTAGCACAAGTTCTGGCTATAGCCCTAATCATGTTTATAAAACTAACGCACCGATGAAGTTTTATCCGACTTAATTAATACTAGTAAACTTAAAGTTTACAGTGTTACAGAACCAGAGAGGGCTTAGTTTGTTTAACGCCCCAGTTTGAAGCTATGCGAAGACTTCTCAGAACCATAGAGGGAAACTTAACCTTAATGTCAAAATCGCAGTTCAGCTGCTACAAATCTACTGTAATATTGATACGTTTAGCTTTACTGTAGCACACGTCCTGGCTGTAGCCCTAATCAAGATTATAAAACTAACGCTCCACTTTGCAATAAAAGTTCGACGAAAAATAGATGGCAAAAATATTACTTATAGCTTATCGAACATTTCCAAATCTACAGTAATATTGAGATGATTAATTTTACTGTAATACAAGTCCTGACTGTAACCCTAATCATGATTAAAACAAACGCACCGATGAAGTTTTATACGACTTAATTAATACTAGTAAACTGAAAGTTTACAGTGTTACAGAACCAGAGAGGGCTTAGTTTGTTTAACTTCCCAGTTTGAAGCTATGCGAAGACTTTTCAGAACCATAGAGGGAAACTTAACCTTAATGTCAAATTCGCAGTTCAGCTTGTCTTCCTAACTTCTGCCTTGAATGATTTTTATCTATCTATATCTCAGGGAGTCGCTGAGCTGCACCCCAGTTCTTTGTTTCATTATTGTTTCTTAAGGGAGAGCATATGCTACCAGATCTGATGGGTCTATCATCTCAGGATCCCTCTGTTGATGTGAAAAGGATGATGATGTTTTTTTAGCATATACCACAATTTTTAAGAAAGTGTTTTTGACTTGGTTGTCATGGTACGGAATGTTCTTGTCGATTTTTTTTTCTTGTGTTAAGGTTTGATTTTATTGTTGATCTGATTTTTTTAAGGTGTTTAAATCTGTATTCAGAGCGCTGTGTCCAGAGGGCTATGCTACATCTGTTATTATGGAAGTGTTATTTGGTGTTTTATTTATTGGTTTTAGATTTTTATCTTTCATTTTATTCTTATTATTTTGTACTCTATATTATTCTTTTTTATTTCATTTATTTTTCTGCTATTTTCCGCTCTACTGCTTTTTTGCCCTAACAGATTTTAAGCATTTTATGTATGTGGTAGTTATTGTTTTTACTTGTGGTTTTATATATTAAGTGAGAGCATTTCCATTTTAGTCAAGTACTCCCCACAGTATGTGGGTTAAGCATTTGTGACCAGTCTTTCTCCCCACTGTGTAGGTGAACAACTGTGTTTTATAACTCAATCTGTTCTAATTCACTGCCCCTCTTCAGGGCAAAGCGTGTAAAATAAATTTAACTTGTTGTCTCCCCGCCGACCGTTGTAGACCTTACACCCGTTTGGGTAGGCTGGTCGGTGTGGATCTAAAACAAAGAAAACAAAGCATATGCTTTCCAGCAACGCAGTGTGTCCTTGTCTCTGTGAACTGCTCTATTCATCTACCTTGGATTATTTACTCTGATATTTTCTAGCTTCTAACATATACTAAGATAAATCCATCACCACTGGCCCTGCGCGCATATATTAATTTGAATACCCCAAACACTGAACGGTTCCTTCCTCTCTTAGATCATATTTAATATCTACTACCACATTGATGCGCCGTTCGATTTTATTCTGAAACATTTTGTAGCGACGCAAATTTCTGAGCGAAAAATGAAAGAAATGTTCATCAAATGAGTATTAAATGAAAGTAATTTTTAAATTGATGCTAAACAAATATATAGAGCTTATAAAATGCTTTAGTGTATGTTTCCTTAAAAAAAAAAATTACCCGTGACTTTTTTCCCACTCTCTTTCGTGATGCATAATTCAGTAAACCCTGTTCTAGTTGAGTTTTTTGTAATTCATACTTTTGTCTTCCGAAATTTGCACTGTTAGTGGACGCCAAAGGAAATTGTTAAAATTGATTTGGTTGGCTTCAGATCTAAAGGCATGTTTAATTACGCAACATTAATGTTAAAAAATGGCATGGAAGTTTATTTTCGTTTTAGATTTCTGCCTTAAACATTCATCTTCATTCATGTGTGACTGAACTTTTTAATCCAGTAACACCTTAAGTTTGGACACAAGTACCCCAGTAGCACAAAGATATGGTTCAATATTGTGCGATATTGAACAATATTCGCAATATTGTACAATATCATATAATATTATAAAATATCGATCAATATTATACAATATCGTGCTGTGCTATCGGGGTAGTTATTTGGATGTTGCCAAAAAAGAGGGGAGGTGCCAGTTTTAATTCTGTCATGTGGGTGGTAGCCACTTATCGGAAATTTGACAATAATGCGCATATTTAAAATAATCAGACGCACTAAATAATCTAACCTAATTCCTTGAGCATATAGAGTGGAATCTCCCTATAAAGAAATCGCTTGGTTCCAGTTGAAAAATTCGTTATAGAGAAAATTTCGTTATACGGAGATTAGAGATTTTTGCAGTTATTTAAGTAAATGTTACACACCTTTTAGTATGTGCGATAAGTTCAAAAATATTTAATTATGACTTTCAATTAAAAATGCAGTAATATATATTATAAATTTGTTAAAATTATACTAATTTTTATTGTATAAATAAAATGCTCAAAAGTTAAGACAATTTACCAATTTAGAGAATAATATGTACTAGTATGTACTTACGTTTATTTTACTTGGAAAAATTCCGTTAATTTACATTGCTTTGCATTTCGTGATGTTAAATTTTCAGAAAAATTTTCACATTTTAAGAGTGAGTGGTTCCAGAATCAGCCACGAGTGAGCGAATTGGTTGCACAGAAACTATCAACTTTCTTCAAAAGTGACAAAAATCGGAAAGATAAAAGTCTGGAAAAATTCGTTATAGGGAGACAACCACTTCGTTATATATTCGGAGAATATTTTGAATGTTATTTAACATTCCGATTAAAAATTTCGTTATAGGGAGAAATTCGTTGTAAAGAGACTTCGTTGTAGGGAGACTCGACTGTACTCGGAAATTCATATTGACACATGTTATCTGGAGCACGAACTAATTTCAATTATTTTATAGTCCTTGATTAATGTAATTCAGAAGTGACAATATTAAGCAATGAATTTTATTTAGTATATTTTGTTGATGGACTTTCAACCAATTTAGACGGCATTGGTATCTTACGAATTTATTCTGCCTTAACTTCTTTTGTTTTGAATCGATTATTTTCATCTTAAAATGATAACGCACCACGAAAAATCACGTGATATGATTTTGCACTTCTGCATTTTTCTTTTTACGGCGTTTCATCATTTTTCAGTGCGAAAAAGCGCTCGTGCACTTGTCTGGTTTAAAACTGTGCAAGGGCGAATTGAGCGCAGTTTGTCCTTTGTACTCACGACCAAGGTTTGCAATGAGCTTATCTTTCCAAACGTCTCTTTTGTTTTAGTTTGGTTTGACAATCAGGTGATGCGAGCACGTTGGAACTCGCTATCTTTTTCTCCACTTTTACCTTTGCTACCTATCTGTTTCATCTCCAGTTTTTATTTTTGATATTAAAATGTTGCTCACATTTTTCTGAGTTTGTCAGTCAATCTCTGCAACTCTGAATGGAATTTTGATCATCCACTGTCGGGATATTTTTAGCCGCTTTTTGTATGCGACGTTATAATAGCATTGCGTATAAAAAGCGGCATAATGCATAATTATGTAAGAGTATTGTTTATTTTTAAATCCTTGAGAATATCATTACTCCTTCATTCTTCACACGAGGAAAAAGTCACATGGGGCTAGATCAGGAGAATAAGCTGGTCGTGAAGTCCCGGCATGTGATGTTTATCATGTGGCATAATGCTACAAGGGTATTTATTTAAGTCAATATACTAATAAATTGAAAGGTTATATTTTCCCAATGTAAAAGCATAATCCATTTATATTTTCCAAATTTAAATGAATTATGCTACTCCCCGTTGAGCATGCAAAAAATATCTTGTGACTGACTTGGCAGAGCAGGTTTCTTCCGGTTCAAATACGTACAGCGCATGCGCGTAACTCGTGATTACAGGTAATCGAAACTTCTTGCCCCGTTGAAGGCCAAGTCGCGAGTGCTCCGTCACTTTAAGGCGCTGGTTCACATGTTCCTTGTATAAAATTAACTGTCAAAACATCATATTCCGGTGCTTCAACAACCAGCTTGTTCCTCTGACCTTGCCCCATGCGACTTCTTCCTTGGATGAAGAATAGAGAGCGACGATTCTCAAGTTCCGAAGAAGTGCAGCTACGGAAGCGGCAGAAAGGAGGCTTATAATCCGCATTTGCGTCTTTGTGTGAACGTAGCAAAAATGCATATTTGCCCAGAGTAGTTCCTTGGATGGAAACACCAAATAAAGAAGTTCCATCTGTATTTATTCTTCCGTAATAAAATAAGTTCCCGAACTTTTTGAGCGTCGTAATCTAATGACCTAGCCCCTTGTGTTGTAAGGAAGGAAGGAATAAATAAGATGCTATTTCAGATCCACGTGCTCTAATCTCACCTGGTCAAGCATATCCAACCAAACCCATGAGTCAAGTTGCTCATTATAAAGGAGGAGATGTTGGATCTACTGTTGGTTAGAGTGGAGCATCTGAGATAGATGTAGAACTTAGCATCAATATATGGGGATAGGCTGCCTTCTTGGGAGACTTTTAAGGAAAACTGAACCGCATCAGGGTGGCGACAGAACGGAGATATCGGGGAAAAGTCAGGGAATTTTTTCGATCAGGAAAAATCGGGGAAATTCGTAAAATTATCTAAAAAATCAGGGAAAATTAATAGTTATTTGTTACTTGAGTTATTATCTATAAATTAGTATATTATGTCTGGCATTATTTGTAATAATAACTGGAATTTAAAAAAAACTTATATTCATTTATAAAAGCATAAGTTTTTTATTAGAGCAATTAATTTCTTACGATTTGATAAAGAATTAAGATTTGAAGTAATATTTTGGTAGTTTCTCTTGTTTAAATCTTTGCTAAAATATATATTATTAGGTACGTATAATTATACTATTTTTATATTTATGCTGCAACATGTTATTCTGGTACTCATGCAAAGATCATAATAACCTTTACTGTTAGTATAATTTAACTAGTTTTGCAAAAAGTGGTTTTAATGATTCTTAGAATTCTTATGCAGTTTTAGAAGCAAAGAGTTTTGTTAAAATTTCCAGTATTTTTTACATATAAAAAAATGTAATATACTGTTTTAATAGATTTTTTTAGGATGCTCATTCCATTTTTTTAAAATTAAATTTCATAAAAATATTTTTTTTCATATTAAATAACTCTTAAAAGTGTTTTCAATAATGTATATTGTGCACATACAATGATTATGAGTAGTGAGAAAGTCCAGGAAACTAATATAATTAGTAGTCGTAAAACAGGGAAATGTTGTAAGTTTAGTCAGGAAAATTTTTTTCACACTTTCTGTAACTACCCTCTTTGTGTTCCACTCGGAGGAAAACCCCCACCAACCATCCCGACGACAGCGAGCAATTCATTGCTAAAGTCGGTCTTTCACGACCACTCCGTGCCACGCAAATGGAGTCTTCGCACTCAACGCCATTCCTCTTTTTAACCATCCATTTAGTAGGGACGTTGATGGCTGCTTCTTTCCAAATTCTTCGGTAAACGTCTTATTAGAAGCCCCCTCCACTCCTCCCCGCCTGCATTCACTGAGAGCCCAATCCAAATGGCGTGGAGTGATGGAAATTATGACGCGTTGGTTATGAAAGCACGCCACGCCAATTTTGACTGGTTTCTGGCCAATCGGATTTGCGTGGTGTGGAATCATCGTGAATTACAGGCTTAAAATCCATATTGGTCTACCAGTTTTTTTAATAAAGCTGGTTAGAACCCTTAACTTTCCTCCTTGTATTCATATTTTTCATCCATGCCATTTGTTAACTCAGTAGACCGCCAGTAGACTAGATTCGATTTATGTTGCCCTACGTGTGAGGGATAATTCAGAGGTTTGTAGATTGAATCTAAAAAATGTTTCGTGTTGTGTAGCTGTTAAAGATTGGATTTCTACTTCTATGTGTTTCTGTTGTGGTGACCTAGTGATAGCCACGATTTCGGAATCGTTGTAACAGACCGATTCCGCCAAACATCGGCTGCTCATGTAGACTCGATGCATCGTGAATCTGTCGCTAGGTGTCAAACACTTTCGTTTGGTGAAGTGGGGAAGTTTGGAAGGTGAGGTGTCCGCTGATGATTCGTCCTTTTCATCTGACCTCGGTTTCGGTTGAAAGTGACTAGGACTGTCCAAAGTTTCGGCTAGCATTAAAGTGGGGCGTTTTTCGAACAAGTCATCCGCAAGTGAAACTACTAAAGGAAGAAAAGAATATTTTAGCAATTACTGAAGTATTCTGTATTATTAATAAAAAAAAGTCTAAAAGTCATTGCCGTGAAACGGTAGTTAAATACGTAACATAATTCCCTCCAAAGACAATTCCCTATCAATAACCATAATTGAAATTCCCGTCATTTCCCGTCGGTGGCACTGAATGACTGAGCCACCGTGACAGCAACGCTGGAACTGTGGCCTGCCACCTCATGACCATCACCAGCCCTAGCACAGATGCCTCCCGTAGTTAGTACGCCCCGTCATCGTAAATGTAGCTAACACAACCATTCGTCCTTTACTATACGCCCAGGAGAAGCGGCAACCTACTTACTTATCTGGAGACTTCTCATCCTCTTACTCATAGTGTCTTCCTCCTCCGGAAGGGGGGTTCCCTAACAATACCAATAACCACAAGTGAGCTACCCCCATCCTATTTTAGTATCCGGGGTAATCTGAATGGTAGTCGTTGCGCCATCAACACGACATCGACCAATGGTTCCATCTGCTCCGTAATGTGAAGCTGTGGGTGCATCATGGTGGAGTTTTAAAATTTTTTCTCTTTCATGAGATGGGACAACTAGCTGAGCCTCCTCCACTTAAGAGTGTGGAGAGTAACGGTAGAGTACTCCTTGATTTAAGACGTACCCCCTTTCTGTCCAATTCGCAACGTCAACATTTTTGTCGATATCCTCAAAGCAATCTATGATCTTCTTGAGTTCAAGATCTTTCAACTGTTCCGTTCGAAGTTCACCAGCTGTTCCTGATGGGACATCAATAACAACAGTTTGTAATTCACAAGTTTGTTTATCATTGCACTCAGGTCGAGAAAGCATGTCGGCTACAACGTTACATTTGCCTGGAAAATAATCGATTTTCAAGTTATAAGTTTGAATCTGAAGTGTCCATCTGGCTAACCTTCCAGTGGGTGACGGTAAAGTGATCAACCACTTTAATGGTTGGTGGTCAGATGCCACTGTAATATCTGCACCTTCAATAAGTGTCCTGTCATCGGAGTGGAGGCATCTGAACTTTACACCATTACTGTACTGTTAAGCGAGATCTCGCTTCCTTAGCTCGCAATCGGATTGATGTTTTATATTGTATTATTGCCACACATTGCAGACATGACTCTAATAATTAAAATAATTTATAACTGAGAATTTGTAAGAAAATGATGGCCGCGTTGGCCTAGTGGTAAGGTGGCGGCCTCAGAGCCGGAAGGTCTCAGGTTCCAAACCCGATTCCACGGAAGATCTGCCGTGTATGGGGACCTATTGCACGCTAAATCATATGTAGGGGGCCAAACGTCCTCCCGTTGGTGTGGTGTGGAAGTTTGGAGAGAGGGTGCCAGCTCAGGTGCCGTCCTCGTCATCTGCCCGCGTCTCAAAATTACGAGGTCCCAAAATAGTCCTCGTGTAGCTTCAAAACGAGACGTTAATAGAACTAAACTAGAATAACTCAAAATTAAGTCCAGCTAAGATGCAATCGGATGGATGTTTTATATTGTTACACATTACAGACATTTCTCTAATAATTAAAATAGTTTATTATTGAGTATTTATAAAAACTCAAGTAGACGACTAATTGTTGTGTATGAAAATATAAGATGTCTGAAAATAAGTCCTATTGCGTTTTAAGAGCAAAATTTTCTTATGCTCCTTATTTTCTGTGAAAAACAGTAGATGCTGGTTTGGCGGCCCCCCCCCCTCCCTTTTCGACATCTTGTCCTCTAGAAAGGACTCCGTTGGGAAATCAGCTTTTTAATTGCGAGTGTGGCAATAATAACTACGCAAAACGAGAATCCCAATAAAGTGACGCAATTTTTTCTCTCTCGATTTTGGAAGTTCTTCTGTCGCCCAGATTTGTGGTTTACCGCCGACAAAATCCATTGTTCTCGGTTTGATGTGTTCGGGTGTTGTGTAACCTGCATATCCGTTCTGTGTTTTTCTTTTGCATAATCTAGGATTTCAGGTACTTGAAGTTTCCAGCTCATGAGTAACCGCCACACAAACATTGGGATGTTTCGAATAAAAATCATCATGAATGGAAATAAATCATCCTCTTTTATTTGTTGCGTCTACTTACTAATTTTGATTTTTCTCGGCGCGCAGAAAAACAGTGGGTTAGTATTTGTTTTTATGGTAACTGAAATTGCGTAACACTGGACGGACACTTATTTTGTCTTCTATGCAGTGGCGAATCCGGGGGGGCCTGTCGGGCTACAGCCCCCCCCCCTTAGCCAAGCCAGAATTCCTGATTTAATTTAACATCATTACAACTGTTTTTTTCTCAATTTCTCTCTTTAAAAAATAATAAAAACGTTTCAACATTGCTTTCTGGTTTCAAAGGTTCGAAAATTTTGCTACTTTTGTAGTCATTCCACTTGTACTTGTAGCATTGAAGCGGTCGAAGACATTTCTTGGCTAGTTATTTCATTGTAATTTTTATTAAATTATCGAAAGCATTGTATTATTCTTTTTGATTCTTATTCTCAGGTGTGTAAAGTTAAAGAGAATTGGTTTACTTTAGCCTTGAGGTTTGACATTCATCACAACGATACATAGTTTTTATGGGCCGCCCCCCCCGACCGGAATCCTAGATTCGCCACTGCTTCTATGTAAAATATGTTGGTGAAAATGACTTAAACCCTAGATTTACGAAGTGAGTCAATTTGACTCATTCAAAATTTTATTAATATATATGTAATGATTTAACCTTTTAATCGTTTTTAAATTAAATATTTTTAACGACACCTAATTTTTAATTAAAAACGAGGTACTTCGACTTCGTTCTTAGAGAACCGAACTTCTACTTGAACTTCCAGATTCACGAGATTCTTCGGGACTCTCCTTTTTGCAACTATTTAAGATCTCTGTACATTTTTAACGCCCTCTTTGTAACCATGAAACTCACTTAGTAAGACGCGCCGCTTTTGCGCGTAAACTCTTTAAACGTGGTCATGGATGGTAATTCAATTATGATTACGTTAGCTATTGGATATAATTCGCATTACCATCTTTAAGTCAAATGGATGAATAGGAATTGGAATAAAGAATTTTTTGGATCTACGACTGCCTGTTCCTTTGTAAGATGCTCTACATTTCACCTAAAGAACAATATTACATATATATAGAGAAAAATTATTTTAAGTAAACATACGTTGGTTTTTAATTACATAATGAAATATAGGGTTTTTATAATTGAAGTTCGCGTATTCAGAAGGCTCTAGAGCCGGTTCAGTGGCTCTAAACGAAACAAATTTTCACCACAATGTATTATAGTGATGCGCTCTGTAATAACAATAAAAAGTAGTGTTAAGTGGTGCACTGTTTTGCATAAAAATGGTCTTTTGAACGAAAAAATACTACGTTTAGAACTGAATTTCGGCAGCGATTTTAATTAAACTGAAAAAAGTTCATATGAACTATTCAGTAATGAAAAAATCTACAAAAAAATTTCATCTCGGAGATTGTCGCAGCGCCACCTATTTCGTTAAATTTTATTTTTATTCATTTATTTCGGTTTTCACGGAACTTATCGCTTGTAATAGTGAAATTTTGTTTCGTTTGGGGGCCTTAAAATCTGCTCTAGGCTCTTCTCAGTACGCGATGTTTAATTATAACGATCCTGTATATAAAATTATAAATTCATCCCTCCGCCCGCTCTTTAAGCTCATATTTTCGAATGGGCTTTGCCTGTTTCTACTGCTACGTGTGAAGTCGACTCATTAAATGGTTTAATAGATAGTTGTTTGAAACACGTGAAATTTGTGTCTTCCGTAAAGAAGTTTCTTATAAAAATCCTAAAATCAACTGATGCATAACTTTTCATGTTCAATTTTGCCAATTTATTTAATTACTAGCATACAAAATTTATCATTTCGATGACATAATTGAATGTTGCTGTGTGATGTAAGAACATTTGTGCTACATGCAATGAAAATGCCTGGGCAAAATTTATTTCGAAAACTGAGTTTATATTGTTACGAAAATCGTTAGTTGGGTTTACGGTGAAAACAGTTCAAGAAGCAAGATAATGGAGAATTATGCTTTATTAACGAATATTCCGGAAAACTCGAAGCACAAATGACAAGGGGAACAACACTTATACAAATTAGCAACACAGACGGACAGAACACCGCCAACACAGACAGACAGCAAATCACTAACAATAACAGCACTTTCAATACCAGCTCGCATAGCGGACAAAATTCCAAAGAGATTCAAAGACGTTTAAACACATTCCAAAGACGTTCGCTCGGTATTTGTACCCTTTCCGAGAGGATGTGATGTCACATAGAAATCTCTCGAAGATTCCCCATAACTCCTTTCCTAATAGAAATAGGTTGAAAATTCTAATATTTTCGATGACTTTCATTGTGTCGCCAAGGTCGGGGAGTTGGCTAGGCCTTCGCCCTGCGTCCGATAAAATCTCTGTAAATGTATCTTTCCAACCATAAGACTATCATTGCTAGGAAGCGACATTACAGGTTCGTAACAATATGTAAAGAATATTTTTAATACATTTTTTCATATAATTGGCTTATTTAAATTAGATTAAAATTGTTTTTTATATAAAACTTCATTTTTATATGCGAGTGAAATTAACTCATTTCAGTAAAAATGTGTAGATAATCAACATCCTTAAATCTAGTATCAATATTTAGTTAGAAATCTTAAATATTTCGATTACGCAGTAGCTACCTGTAAATACTTCCTTTAACTGGAATGGGGATGGTGCGGTTTAAACGTGTGTTTTTACGTAAGATCGATTATATAAAATTTATGTTCTGCAACTGACTTTTCTTTTTCAAACTCCGCACCTCTTTTTCTAAATTTCTACACCAGTCAACACCACACCAACTACGCACTTGTTCAATCTTTCCTCAGCATTTCAACTTCAAATTCGAAGTT
>BGPR01005792.1:13469-35537 GCA_013235015.1 Araneus ventricosus
TCTTAGATCGCGCTGTTATATTTCTTGCTGAAATTACATAATAGCATTAGATAATTGATTTACTTTAGTTAGATTATCATCAAATTTTGAAGCTATGCGGGAGCTATTTTGGGACGAACTTCGACATTTTGATGCCTTACCAGATGACGAGGAAGACACTGACCGAGTCCGCGCCTCTTTTTCTAAATTTCCACACCAGTCAACACCACACCAACGAAAAGACGTGTGGTTGCGATCGATTTAAACCTGATCATTCACGAGCGCTCCACGCCAAAACCGAACATCAGTGTGGAAACCGGTCAGAATTGGCGTGCCGTGGAGCGAAAGGTTGGATATCCGACTCGGCCGAATTTCCGTCACTCCACGCCATTTGGATTGCCGGGCCATAAATACGATATGCGGCGGAAATAGGTATGCAGAAGTGGGATGCTGAGGCTGCGTGGTTTATCGAGCAGAAGATATGGGGGTCGGGGATCGGAGTGATTGGTAGTGGATGGATTTGTGAGGCGAGGAGTGCTCGATGATCGATGGGCTAAAAGTGGAATGGNNNGGAGTGCTCGATGATCGATGGGCTAAAAGTGGAATGGCATGGATGGTCACCACGCTATTTGCGTGGCTTATAGTGGTCGTGAATGAATGGCTTAAGATAGTAATAAAGTGATATCGGCTATAATTGTATGGTTGCCGCTATTAAATTTCCAACCCTCGTTGCTTGGTGGTTTATTAACCCTTTCAGTCCTAAGACCCTTATTATTCATTCTGAAATTTGTGAAATGCACTCATTTTCGGCCTAAGATGCAAGTTCAAAAAGAAAAAAAATGTAAATTTTTTAAAATTAAAATTCAAAGTGATTCCAATTGGCATCATTGGGAGTTAAGTAGCGCAGAAGTTAAATATGCTATGATGCCATTTGGCATCATTGGGAGTCAAGTAGCGCAGAAGTTAAATATGCTATGATGCCATTTGGAATCATTGAGAGTTAATGCGACACAATAAGTGATTAAATATTTCACAAAGATTGGCATTTGTAAAGTATAACAGCTAGATATACATTTATTGATAGCAGTAAACACATTTTCCTTTCGTAAATAAGAACCACGTTGATAGTTAAACTAATTTTATTTTATGTGGTAAGCTTTAAAACAGTTATTTCTGTTATTGAGACAGTAATAGGACTGAGTACATGATTTGCATCTGTGGGAAGAGCCAATGGGCAATTCCGTCATATCTGACATCAGATACTGATATTTAGTTTTTATTATTATTATAGTAGTAGTTATATTATTTTGAAATTTCGTTGATAATTTGTTTTAAATATTATTTTAAAATTGTAAAATCTAATAGAGATGAATCAATACGAACTTCAAACGAATATAGACACGTACAGTCATCAAGGCGAGTTGAGTTCATCTAACCCCGTTGATGTCAATTGGAGTCATGATATTTCAGAGAACAAAAAAACCAAATTTTAAAATAAATATTACATCTCAAAAAATATTAAAATATATAGGAAAATAATAAGAATGAAATTGTACCTGTAATTTCATTTAAATTATGTTAAAATTAACATTTATTTTGATATTTTTTACTGAATGACGTGAAGTTCAAAAGGCCAATTTTTCAATAGACCAAATCGATATCGACAGCCTACCGTTGGTAAGAATAAAAAATATATTTGAAAAGAGAAAAATGCGAAGAATTTAATGATGTCCATTTGGCATCGGAGGCTAGTTTAGATGCCGAACAAAAGAATAATGAATATGATTCCAAATGGCATCACTGGGAATGTAAGGGTTAAAAAGATGAGTATGAAACTGGAATATAAATCTAAGACTAGCAATTCTGACAATTTTTCACTTGTAAGATACTGTTTTCTACCATTAAATCACTGAGGTATGTCTTGATGGTTTATCATTCCTATTAAAATCTGAAGGTAAACAAGCGTATGTATCTGTGTCCGGCTATCTTCTCACGAACCACTGAATGGTAAAACGAGCCGAAAGTACCAAAAGATGGGAAAAAATCCGAGGAATCAATTTTGGCCATTGAAATTCCGAAATTGTAATTAGTTAAAAAGATTAATTAAAAGCGTCAGAATGAATGAATTCACGTGCTGCCATCTATTGGCAGCTTGGTGAATTCATTCACTGCGGATTCTTTTTTTCCCTATTATTAGTTTTCACATCCGGTGTTGCATTTTTTTTTTATTTAACGGAAGTTGGTATTTCTTTTTTAGCGAGCTTCTGTGTTTGGATTTATTAACATTGGAAAAAAATCATTTTTTTTTTCCCTTTTTTGTATTAAGGTGTTCGTAACTTTTGTTGGGGAAATTAAGTGGCAATATTTGTTGATTGTTGAGAAAAACGGAGGCGGGGCATATGAAAATATATGGATCCCAAGGTCTCACGTGACCTTCTCTCCGCCCGGGAATATCTTATTATTCGAGATAGCCCGTGCAACGCCGGGCCACACAGCTAGTACATAGATAAGGACTGTGAATGTAGCATTAATGGTTTCCTTTTTTCTTTCTCAGCCTTGCTGTCCGTATGGTGCGAGGATCTCGGTAGGCTCCTCCTGTTGCGCCACCAGAAGGCCAGAAACGGGGATTCTACAGCCGACACCCAACCCGCCGAGCCCAGCAAGATGCACCAGACGCTGCAGAAGCCCCCCGGACCCCAGAGGTAGCTTTTCTTTCTTTACCCTCTCTCTTATAGATCGTCCGTCCCGAGATGAAGTAAGCATCGCCTGATATTGTATGTTCTCGGGTTCCGAAACCTTTTGCGCATGCGCCAACCGGAGTTGATGTCGCCTAAATAGGGGTGAAGTGAAAAACTGAGGGGGGAGATGTTTACATTTCACTTAGTGTGGCCTAACATAGACTTCCGGAAATGCGCTCATCTTAATCATTGCCTGTCACCCCTTTCCAGAGTAAGATTGTTCACAAGTTCTAGTCTCATTTTGAAACGGTCAGTATCAGACTAGACTGTTTTGATAAGTTAGAGACTTATTTATTACAATCGCATTACGGTCGGACCTCTATTTAACGAACCTCTATTTGCGAAATTTTTCTTGGGCCCAAGAACATTTTGAGAATTTCTTCGTAAAATAACCTCCAAATAGCGAAGTGCATTCTCTATTTAACGAACTTTTTCTTGTGACATTTAATTGTAATTTTGTGAATACTGATAAAAGCAGACATTTAATTTCCTTATTATCCTTAGGGCAGTTTTGTTGGTGACAATATTCAGTTCCACGTAACCTTCTCCACTGGTCAGTAAGATAATCGCCTTCTAGTGACAAAAAAATGCCTTAGGATTGACTGGCTGAAGATGAATGCATTATGGATATTCCAGTTTCAAACAGCATTCACTACTGCATTTTCAAGAATTAACGAATGCTCATCTCCTGTTTTATATAATTCACGAGCAAAAACTTTAAACAGGCAGTTCTAGTCTTTCACTATTTCCCATATATTTCATTCGGAAGCCTTCTTAAAAGGACAGTTTATTATCTTTAGGACAGTTTTTGTTCACCGTTGTTACAACACTCATAAAAGATAAAAGAATGAATAATGACATACGAGTATTCACATCAGAATCATAGCATAGTCATCTCACTAAATGATACCCTCTAAACAAAATAATACGAATCTTCGCATCAAAAGAATGAGAAATAAAATAATAATAATTTCAAGATGCCAGTATTTATTTATCTGGGCTTATTATAAAACAATAGAAATTCCTAAAATAGTGAGAGGAATTTCTGTTGTTTTCGAAAAATGAAAACAAGTGCAAATAAATGAGAAAATAACACCTTTAAAAATAACGGGCTCAATAGTTTAATAAAACCTATCATTCTCTAAATCGTTTTTTAATGTGTTTTGACATTAATGTGTGTATTTACGATGGTTCATTTTTTGTATATTTTTTAGTGCTAATCAATACGCTGATAAGAGGTAATATAAAATATCACGCCTTGTCTTAAAACAGAAAACATCTGAAAGGTTCTAAAAATTTTGTTTATAAGAAGCTTGTTTTCGTTTTTCTCTGAAAAAACTATTGTTTTTAACATATGAGCGTTTCTTTGTCACTGCTCAACCTAAATATCTTTAATTCCATTTAATATCTTGATTAGTTTTTATAACATACATTCGGACCTCTATTTAACGGACCTCTATTTTGCGAAATTCTCTATGTTGCGAACTTTTTCTTGGAACCAAGAACATTTTGCGAATTTCTTCGCAAAATAACCTCCAAATAGCGAAGTGCATTCTCTATTTAACGAACTTTTTCTTGTGATCCAATATATCTTTTTCTCCCTATTTCTCAAAATATTTCTAAACATTTCAAACTTATTCTTTCTTTTAACACATTTTATGGTGATCTTGTATCCTTGAAGCTGGAAAATGTCAAAGCGAAAGTGCTTGAGTATCAAAGAAAAAATTTTATTTCTTCATGAGGTGCATAAAGGCGTGGAAAAAAAAGGATATTGCTTTAAAATTTGGTATTCCTCCAAACAGCTTATCAACCATAATAAAAAAATCGTGATAAGATACAAAATTACGATTCATCAAATTCTTGTTCAAACGTTTAAAAGCATGTGTCTATGAAGTTGTGGATGAGGCAGTTTTGAAGTGGACAGTGTGAAAAATAAAAACAATGAAGCAATGAATTGCGATGAAGACGAAGATGGAAATGATCATGATGCAGAAGTCAACAAACCTTCGTATGATGAAACGCTAAAATTCATTAATTTTTATATAAAATTATTTTTTTTAAATTGAAAATACAGCGTATTCCCGGACATTCCTTTGTTTTATTCTTGTTTTCCTTGCAGATTTCTTTTTGATGGGTAAAATATATAAAACAAATAGATATTAATTTACAAAATAAAGGCGTGATTAATTTCTTTTTTAATAATATTTAGTGTTTATGAATTTAAAATCTGTTTTGTGTAGTTTAAAGTATTTTAAAAGGTGAATCTCTATTTAACGAATTCTGCATATAACGAACTTTTTTCCGGGATTTAGCGACTTCGTTAAATAGAGGTCCGACTGTATTTCTCAGCTTCTTAATCTCCGTTTCGTGCTTTTCTCCCTCTCGAGAAATGCAGTCGCCTGTGTGAGATCAAAATTCTCCTATCGTCTCGTGCCGGATGCACTTTACTTGGATTTATAAACGGTCTTCAGAAATTATGGGACTTCAACAAAAATTCCCCAAAATTCGATCTCGTATCGAATGAATAATTAAAGTGACGACACTTTAGATTTGATTATTTGACATAAATTGTTTTATACAGGGTTATTCAAATCAGTTGCATCGGGGTCTCTAGAGAGTAGGGATGGGATAAACCTACCGGTTTTAACAGTTTTTAACCAAAACCGTTTTTTTTTTCAGTTAACCGGTTTTTTTGGTTATTTTTTCCCCCGGTTATTACCGGTTATTTTTTTTAATCCAATAACCGTCTAAAAAAACCCGGATCGGAAGATATGCTCGATTTTTGGTTCGATTTCACTAAAATTTACCAAGTTAAGAAGCTTTGAATTTCATCATCTTAGGCCAATCACCGACAACCGCTTCCTCGAGGCGTCTGTTGGTTGGCGGATTACCGAAAGAGTCTTTATGAATAGGTAAATATTTTCCAATGGATTGATTTCCTGTAAAAGCAATTTTAATAAAAAAATATTTGTCAACAAACTGCGCCGATTATTTCCTAAAACCGATTATTTCAAAACCGGTTATTTTGAGCGGTTATAACCGCCAGGTGAAAAAACCTGAATAACCTAAAACCGGTTATTTTCGCAATAACCGCCATCCCTAGTTCGCAGCCAATGACTCAGTTTCGATAGCCACATGCATGCTCTACATGTAGCTATCTAAATCTTCTGAAATGACTTCTCGTGTCTTCATTTCGTCGGGATGCGTTTTACGGGTCTATTCTGATATCCCCGGTTGGGTTGGGAGACGTCACTTTTCCCGGCCGTTAACAACGGAAAAAGTGACGTCTTCCAACCCAACCGGGGGTACCAGAATAGACCCCTTAGACTCTGTCTTCACTCCTCCTTTTACTTGCAATAAATAGTGAATGAACTGAAGGTGCGTGCGCATAGAGAATGCATCACGTGGTAGTGAAATGGTACACCGAATGGTTGACTGTGCAACTAAGGGAAAGTCACATGGGCAGTCATTACGTATGCAAACGAAGCTTTAAACTTCCTTCCTCAACTGCGTTCAACATTTTTCTTCATATCGTTGTTTACAAGGAAATCATACTTGTGCCATTGTTTTGAATAACTCTGCATTGAATGCATTCTTATATTTCGGTGTAATTACTAATATAATAGCCCAGATCCTCCAGTAACGCTCTGACGTCACCAACAATAAAACTCGCGCCATAGCACTGCGAGACTTTAAATAGCATTGTTTCATTGTTAGAGAACCTAAATATCAGTCATTTTAAATTTAAAAGAGTAATTGCCGTTCTAATTTCAAATTTAATAGCTCTAAAATAGTGAAATAAAATTTGCTATCGATTGATATAAAATTTATCTCGCCATGATCAATAGTTCCCGAGAAATTTTAAATTGTATTAATCATATATTTCAAATTAATTTGCGTTTTTTAATAGAAAGTAGTAAATTACGTCAGTGGTATATCATGCGCGTGATATAGTTGGGACGCCAAATTGTATCTGAATGCAATCGTTGCGATGTTGTTTTCTTGCCAAGAATTAAATCAGCCACCAGTGACGTGAATCTACCAGTCATTCTCAACCGCCGCCAGTTCCCGTTAATTCCAGCTTACACAATGACTATCAACAAATCGCAGGGGCAAACTTTCGATCAGGTTGGAATTTACCTCGATGAGCCTGTCTTTTCGCATGGACAGCTCTATGTTGCACTTTCAAGGTCTAGGATTCCCAATCACGTTAAAATTTACAGACATCTGAAGTACTAGGAAAATTATTAAACAACGAAAAATACTTCACGCGGAATGTTGTTTACCAAGAGGTTTTTTGAATAAAGAAATATTTAAATAATATGTAAATAAAAAAATATTTTGTGTCATAAAACATATGTTTATTTTATTTGTTTTAAATCAATGTTAAACATTTCTCTCGCATATATATATCTGTTTAAATACGTGAAATTTGAAGGGAAATCTCTCGAATGAAGAGTCAATTTGCACCCGTTAAACCATGACGGGTGATTTTCTAGTATGACAATAATAAATAAGTCTTAATCCTTGAGAAAAGCTAGATGTCAAAATTTGAGCAATATACTTATTTAAGGGTCGGTTTTCAACCCTTTCCTACTTAACGGTAAATACAGGGTTATTAACAAACAAAGCTCGCCTGTTCAGAAAGCCGGTTCTATGGCTTCAAACGAAACAAAATTTCAGTCATATGTAGTATAAGTGATGCCCTCTGTGAAAACCCGAAAAAAAAGGGGGTTAACGTAGAAAAAATAGTTAAATTTTGTCGATAGGTGGCGCTGCGCTGTTATCCAAGAAGGCAACTTTTGCAGTTTTTTTTTTATTGCTGCAGCAAAATTGAATAGTTCGTTTGAGTTTTTTTCTTAGTTGAAATAATAACAATGCTGAAATTCAATTCTTAACGTAAAGTCTTTTTTCATTCTAAGTACCGATTTTATTCACGTTTGTTTCTACAGAGCGCAATCATCTCATGTATTATGCATCCTAGTGAAATTGTGTATAGCGAAATTCATTAATTTCTTAATGTGAGAAGTGGTCTTGGGAGCTTCAAAGCGTATCAAAGTGACGTTAATGATTGCAGTCTCTTTAGGAAATATCGAGGTGTTGATACTGTAAAATAAAACTAATTTTCACAAGAACCGAATACTTTGATTATGTCGCAACATTTTGGAGTGAATTTGTTTCTGATCTTATCTGTTGCAACCTGTTATGCCAAAATATTATTCTTGAAGTGGTTTTTCGTACTTGGGGAGAGGAACAACGTGGAGATTCATCAAAATCTTGAGACCAAATTTTTTGAATTGTTGTACTTTGTATACTTCGCATACAAGAATGTAGTTTTTTTTTTCTTCTTTCAAATCTATTATATTTTTTTGTGACTGTTTTAATCATCTTCAGTATTTCTGAGGGCTTTGAAGTAAATAGTATATAAATGTAAGCTTTTCTTGGAGTGTATTAGTCTGTATTCTCTTCGATGAATTTTACCCCATAATCTGATATTTTAATGCTCTGAGAGAGGAACAACCATTTTCTATTTAGTATTTGATAGAATTTTTTTTTCGACTGCCTGTTTTGCGAATCTTTCAAATGTGTAATCTGCCGTTGTTTGATCCAAGGAAGTACTTCATCCTTGGATATTAAATGCGATAAGTTTTTATTTGGAATGGATTGCAGCAATTGAACAGAAAAGCCTACAACCGAAATGTTGAATTTGGGTTCTTTTGAAACTAAGTGAGTTTGTCGTATCTTAATCTGTGTATACGTCAAGAATGAATTGACAGAGCGAAGCGAAGTCCTGTTTCATTTCGGCCGTTCGGCATTTCGTCTGTTTTATGGCCGGGCATTTAGTCGTAGTTGAGTTAATACTGATAAAAGCAGACATTTAATTGTAATTTTGTGAATGCCGATAAAAGGAGACATTTAATTGTAATTTTTTGAATACTGATAAAAGCAGACATTTAATTGTAATTTTTTGAATACTGATGAAAGCAGACATTTAATTGTAATTTTGTGAATGCTGATAAAAGCAGACATTTAATTGCAATTTTGTGAATACTATGAAAGCAGACATTTAGATGGTGGTGATTTAAATGGTTTCGTTTCGTGTAATGTTGAGGGTTTTTTTTTTTTTTTTCAACGATTGTAGCCAAACGGACTTCCATTCATAATGCCTCCAAAAATACCGATTGCAGCAAATGACATTTAATTTTAATTTTGTAAATATTGATAAAAGCGGACATTTAAGAGTAATTTTAAGAATACTGATAAAACCAGATACTTGTGTGAACAATTAGCATTCGATTTAAAAAAACCAGCGGGAGTGTTCTCCCCTAAACTTCCTCGTATACTTCCCCCAAAAGGTGCCGCTTCTCCTTCCCTCGCGTGGCTAAAAAAATTCGAACCTACTGTTATCCAGAATCCAATGACTATCAGAAGGTTTTTCATTACAGTGATTGAAAAATATCTAGGCAAAGAATTCAAAGAGATGCGTACCGATTAAAACGCATCTATCGCACACTGCTAGGTTTCACTCTTGCCGTCTCAAGGACAAACTGACGTAATTCGCTCCTTTCGCGAGATCAGAAGACAGCTTCCGTACGCATGCGCGTGGCGATAGCGGATTGGTTTCAATGGTAAATTATACAGACCGACAGACAGTAAGCCCTTTGACGGATTTGGCCCATAATTTGATACGGACCTCCATTCATGACGATAAAACTGTATACCAAATTTTATCCATAAAGCTATTCAAGTTTTTGAGTTATAGTGTTTGCATGACCGCGGACAGACTGACAGACAAACTTCCCGTGGACGGATTTTGTGCAAAATTTGATAGAAACCTACAGATTATGTGTCAAGTTCACATACCAAATTTCATCCCCGTAGCTCTAATAGTTTTCGAGTTATCGTGTTCACAGACAGACATAATTCCAAAATTGCGTTTTCCGTACTCACGGAGGTCTGAAACGTGGAGATCCGTCAAAATCTCGAGTTCGAATTTTTTGACGATTACAATACTTTCTCTTTGTGTACTTCGTATAAGAGAAAGTAAAAAATGGCTAAACCTTTAAAGGCTGCCATGAAGAGTAAGATCTTAGATTTTTTGGACGCGAGGCTTACTATTCAGAAAACTACCAGTATTTAGCTTTTTAATTATTCGTCCATAACATTCGAGATGTTTTTGTAATTTAATCCCAGCATGTTAGTCTAGGCATTTCAAGCCTATGTTTTGCCTAGAAATATCGTCCAGCTGAACGGGTCCGATTCGACCTCATTACGCTTCATCTCGGAGCCTATTTTAATGTTTGCTCTGTTGCAATCCGTCGCCTATCGGTCTCTTTATCTCTGCTACAGCAGTTTGTTATCGCGGTACGTGTACGGAATTATCTGTGTTGCATTCATGCAGGGATGCGGCTTACGTGTGCTTTTGCTAAAACCCTCCACTCGACAGCAGGTGAACACATATTTGTCCTGCTGACAATGCGTTGAACGGGGCAATAAAAAATCGCCATTTCGATGGCAGCGGTGGGTGATCTTTTTCGATCACGTACCTCGGATTCAGAATGCCGCAGAAACGTCGAGAACGAACTCCTTCGTACCCCCCTTCTATATATAAGATCAGGTTTTAAAAAGGTGAAATATAGTCCAATTTGGTCACGGAAGAGACAATATATGGTTTAATCTTCTTTTATTCAGGCATTCTTCATAGGTAAATGATTCAATTTTTACGTAACTCCATGACCAGTATTCAGAAGGTTACGCCCGAGCGGCGTGTTGTCGTTGAAAGCTTACATGCTGGCGTGAAAAAGGGCAGAAATGAATGCGCAGAACGCTTAAGTACCCAGAAAAGGGAATTTCCCCTTTAGAAACTCGTGACTTGAAAAGAAAGTTGTAGTGCGTTTATTATGATGAAAGTAGAAGTATTTAAAATGAGGTGTCGTTAAGATTATTTAGGAAAGTTTAAAAAAATTAAAATATCATATATATATATATATATAGTAGAACCCCGCTAATCCGAACCGATTTTATTTTCGAAAATTATATGTAATTGAAAAGATTACCCGAAAAGATTTAAATATACATACTAAAGTTATGAATGTATTGACGATCTCTTGCTTCTCTATATCACGGCTTCTAAAATTTTCACCATTTGATAACACTTTTTGTACGGATTTTTTTTTTCACAGCCGTATTTTTCAATGAGGAATTTCTTTGCAACCGTCAGCATATACTTGCAGGCAAATAAAATTCAATTTATTATCAATACATTTTTATGCAATTACAGTAGAACCCCACTAATCCGAAATTCCGGTTAATCCGAACCGATCTATCTTCGAAAATTATATGCAATGGAAAATATTACCTGAAAAGATTTAAATATATATACTAAAAACAAAAAAGTACTTTTTCAGCATGCATAATTTTGTACCCATTGAAGAAACGAATGCAATTCGTCGTAAGATAAGGTCACTTCATACAGGGGCACATACATTATTCTAATGAAAAAGGGAGACATATTCTCTTTCTATTGCTTTTGAGTAAACGAATTCAAAAGATAATAGTACTGAGTACTTATAACTTGCAAATTTTTAGCACACGTCTTTTTCTTTTCTATTTTTATCGGAATTTCGGGTAATCCGAATATTTTGTAATCCGAACAGGCACGGTCCCAATTAGTTCGGATTAGCGGGGTTCTACTGTATATTCTCTTCGCCCGACATAAAATGTTGGATTCCTGAGCTGTTCGCGTATCTTTGTGAAGTTAATCAAAAAATCAATTTTTGGATTTGTTTTCCGCAAATTTAGATTCGAATGACAATATTATTTTTTTCGGTAATTCCAAACATAAGTTAATATTGTTGGGTGCTTAAAGATTAGATGTAGGCTGAGAAAACATTAAACTATACATACCTATTTTATTACAGCACATTTTTTAAAAAGTTTTTTAAGGAAACTGAAGATTGTGTCCTACGATTTTTACTTTCTCGTACACGAAGTATACAAATAGAAAGTATTGTAATCGACCAAAAATTTGAACTCGAGATTTTGACGTATCTCCACGTTTTAGACCTCCGCGAGTCCGAAAATACAATTTTCGAAGTCTGTCTCTCTGTCTGTGAACACGATAACTCGAAAACTATGAGAGCTACGGGATGAAATTTGGTATGTGATCTTGACACATAATTTGTAGGTTTCTTTCAAATTTTGGACAAAAGCCTTTTACGGGAAGTCTGTCCGCGTTGATGTGAACACTATAACTGGAAAACTTGAATAGCTAGATGGATAAAAAATTTGTTACACAATTTTATCATCAGGAATGTAGGTTCGTATCAAATTTTGGGCCAAATTCGTCAAAGGGTTGACTCTCTATCGGTCTGTATGATCGCATACTTCTAAACATTATAACTCGTAAACCCTACGATTTTATAAATAAAAAATGGTACGAGGCCTGCTAACATTAATTGTAGATCCGAGCCCAGTTTTCGTTTCAATCGGTCGAGAAAACTGTGTTCAAATCGTCTATTTGTATTTTCTCATCACACAATTGTTGCGTAATTGCGCTAATCCTTTCCGCTTTTACCCACGCCTTTCTCCTCCAAGCTTCCGATTCCCAAGCTTTTTTTGTCCACTGCATTAGGGGCGCTTGTTCGTTTTGCTGCCTTTTAGCTTATTTTTTCTCCACGTGTGTTAGGAGCATACGAGAAAGTTTAGGAGAGGCCACTCCCGCTGGTTTTTTAATGGAAAGAATCAGAAGACATACGACTTTGATGGTCAACAAAGTATTTGTATCTAAAGACATTATGTTATTACATCTCTAGGCAATAATGTATTGTGGTGTTATTTAAGAGAGTAATAAAAAAATTCGATTTTTTTTCTAGACCTTCATATCGAAAACACTTTTAAGGAGGTTTGAAGGAAAGAAGAATGTATTAGGCTTAATTCGTCTATCTTTTATAAATTTTTTTAAAATTTGCTCTTAATCAGAAAACCTGTGTTCAACCTCTCCCTTCTCGAATCGATTTAAAATTTTGAAATTTTTTTTTCTTAGAGAGCACCTACTACCCTACAAGTCACTACGTGCCAAATTTGTTACGTCTAGGTCCAACGGCCTGCTTTGTAGAGGTTTTTGAATAATTTTTGCATGTTGTATGACAATTAACAGTTAAGATCCAACCTATAACATTGTCAGGTTTAAAAAGAGAAGAAAAAACTGTTTTCTCATAACATTGATCTTCTAAAATTATTTTATTGGCGGTCGTATTTCAATCCAACATTTTTAGACGCACACATACGTTGAAATGAAATGGAAAAATCCAGGTGTGGAATTGATGAAAAATTTATAAAAATAAAATTGCTTTTACACGGTGATGTGGCAATTTTTATTGAAAGTCATCAGATAAAAGTAACTTTACTTGCTTGTGTTGAAGTATATCATAAAAATACCTGTTGTTTAAGTGTCCGTGATTGAAAATTGAATGAAAGTTCAGGGAGAGGAGCCCTAAAATAGTGCAGCATTGCTCAGTTTTACGACATAAATGTAATATTTCTGAAAAGAACTAAGTTCTGTTTCTTTCATTCAACAGAAACGGAAGAACAGGTAATCACATTAGACCTGTCTGGCTTGAGAGACCCTACCACAGTATTAGAACTGCGCCAGCATGGCTCTAATATATATATATATATATATATTGTCCGCTGTAAATTAACACATTATTGGCCGGAGACGTGAAATGACGTCTTTTGATATCCATGCTATTTGACCTTCTCTGAGCTTTCAGCTAATTTGTTAGAGGTCAATAATGCGGTGATATTGCCCAAAACTGCGACTTAATGGGTGCAAATGAATCACGAGTTATAAATTCCTTTATTTCTTTGTTGTGGTAGTTGGTGATAAAGCGATTAGTTATGAAAGAAATGCTCGGAAAAAAATTGTTTTTAAGATAAGAAATAACTCAACGTAACTCTTCCATGCATTACGTCTTTTACTGTAAAATAATTTATTATTTTTACCTGCCTCTCTCTATTTGATTACAATCAAAGAACTCGAGTTCTTTAATTGCTTGGTTAACTGAGCAATTAATTTGAATATTTGAGATTAATTCCTATCGTTTAAATTGGTATTACATAAATATGGAATTTTATCAGGATTTTCGTAAATGTTTCGATAACTCGATTTTGATTTTTGACTCAAAATTATTCTTTCTAAAGTGCTATTTAGCGTATCATGCAAATGTGAAAATTTTTTGGCATATTTTTTTATGTTAATTTTACTGATGTTATCTCTTAAATTTTTGCAAAATCAGGAATTTTGCAATACACGCACCTAGTAAAAATTTTGAAGGAAATTGACACTCTTTGCTTTGTTAGGTTAAGCCGTGTTGGTACCGATACATAAAAGTAGTTTTAACGCAGCCGCAGAGAATTAACCAATCAGGGAAGGTGTCTCGTGTTTATTGCATCTTGTACATTTGCGATGACTTTTCTGGTTGGTTAGTTCTTTCCAGATGCATTGGGTTGAGCAATAATTCATGAGCGTTTTTCAAATTCATTTTAAACTTTCAGATTTATTTCTTTAAAAAAACCCTCTGGCCGTTTGACGACGAAATTGGTTCAATTGCTCCTTTTTTTCTAACTCGAAAATTAACGGCGCACAGTACTTTAACCCTCTGGCCAGTGAGGGTTCTCAAAATCCTGAGTACAATTGTATACGGAGGTTTGCTTACTAATTGATCTGTAGAATGGAGTCGTCCGCCCCGTTCCCCCTTTTCTCCTCAGTACGGGTGGTGGGAGATATGAATGGCAAGACTCTCGCCTATCATCTCTCCTCTAAGGGCCCCTTTAATGACCACTTGCCCAACTGCCTTCTCCCCCCTTTCGGAACAGCAACCGGCCGAAATCCGCCCCACTAGTATAGAAGTTGCATGGCCGGTTGTGGCCGGCTTAGGAGTCAGAGTGTTAAGGCATTGCTCTTTCTTCACACTCGGCACAAATCTCACCAGTATCTTCGGCGATCTTAACACCTCGATTAAAGGCAAAAACTGCTCGGTTTTGTCCACTTCACATTCTATGTTAATGATATGAATATACACAAAAATCAATAAAATTCAAAAATCAAAACACGCTATCTTGTAAAGCATAAATTTTCTTTCAAATAACTTTGAACTCTTTGCCAATTTATTTTATTTTATTTTATGTGTGTATTTTTAAATTAGAGGGGGAAGAAAACGCTCGTATATTTTTTGCTCAATATAATCTTAAACCGTCATGATGAATTTCTTTTAAAACTGTCGTGTGCTTGGAAACAATTTATCATGATATCAAAACAGGATCTGTTTTCTTCAACCTGTATTATTGTTTATTTAGATTTATTTAACAAGAAATCAGGTTGTTTTTATGTGTGATAAATTATTCTTAAGCTAAGCGTGATAGTGAAATTCTTATATACAGTAGAAACCCGGGAATCCGAACCCCAGGCATCCGAAATTCCGGATAATCCGAACATCTGATCTTTTCTGAAAAAAATTTATTGAAAAATAAAGGAAAAATAACAATTACAAATCGGAAACAAAGCTAATGTTTATTCCTAACTTAATAAAAGTATTCGAATTGGTTTTTAAGAAAGAATACAGCAACTTAATTATAGAAATAAACTCGGATATGTTCTTTTTACCCTCAACTTGGTTGCCACTGCACCGTGCGAATCGCCGAGTGCTCGTTCCGTACGCCTTCGCATAACACCCAGAGTCAATACTCTGTTGCGTTTGGTATATCAATAGTTATTTTACCGAATTTCCCGGATAATTCGAACAAAGGTCAGACACAATTATTTCGGATTCCCCAGAGTCAATACTCTATTGCGTTTGGTATATCAATAGTATTTTACCGAATTTCCCGGATAATTCGAACAAAGGTCAGCTCCAATTATTTCGGACTCCCGGGGTTCTACTCTACTGCCACTGAATTTTATTTCTACGTGCATTTTTTAAATTTGAAAAACAAAAAAACAGCGCTCGTGAATTATAACTCACCCCAATATTTTGAACACGGGAATGCGTCATTCGACTTGTCGTTATTGGCGAATCAAACGTTCGGAACATTTATTTCACTACAGTGATGGTTTTACAGGTTAATGCACGGTAATTTTATCCATTTTAGTGATTTAACTCGTTATTTGCTCAATAAAAATATTTATGGCGTCTTCTTGTATCTTCTTTTTTGAATTCTTAAGAGTTTGATCCTTGAAAATCATAAATTTATGGCGGGGTATTTTGATGAAACATTTGGAAAAAATATCTATTATTCAAAAGTTAGTTTAAACTCGCACTTTTTGTTAGTAATTTTGTGTCAAGCTAATTTTTTTTTTCAATGAAGTCATCTTATGTGACGTCGCACAATCACGGGATAAAAGAAAATATATCTATCATATAAAGTAGCCTTTCACTATTTTGCGACGTAATACTAAAATCAGCAAATAAAAGATTCATGAATTAAATTGCTTCGGTACATTTGTTGTATATCATGTGAGGATAAATTGACTCCATTGTTATTTTGATGTTCATCATTCAAGGTCTTGAAAATATCGAAAACACGAAGGTTGTCGTTGGTTTACAAAACAATCATTATTCTCAAATCAAAGGAAAATGTCATTTTCCCATACACGTTCGTTCATATAATTTTTTTTATCATGAAAGTTTGCTATATCATATCCAAAATTGTAATTTGCTCTACAGATTTACGATATTCGTAGGTTTTCCAAAAATGTTTTATTTTACGTCATTTGAAAAACTCTTATTTATCCTCCTTGAGTTTTGTTCAGATAAGGATATTGCTGACTAGCAGTACGCGCACTGCATTGCCCGTGGAAATCAGGACTTCAGCAAAATGCAAAGAAAAAAAACACGCCCTCAATGGCAGGAAAGAGTTTTGAAAACAAAATCAAAACAAAGATACCCATTATCGATTTTACCGCGTATTTTTCTTCGCGATAATGGCATTTGAACTGTAAAACAGTACAGAGTACGCAGAAAAAGCAATACATACTGAATCAATTACGGCTCGAAATGAAATTATAAAATCAAACAAAAAGTATAAAAACAAATGAGCTAAAATTCAAAAAATAAGCAAACCAGAACCACAGAGAAGAACTATGTGACCAGAAAACGGGACAAAACGCAATATGTATCCGATCGAGTAACAACTCACGAATGAAATTATTTTTAATCATTCCCCACAAAATTGCTTATGATTAACAGCTTTTTAACCTGTTAGCTTATATTTATTATTGAATTAAAAATGGGTTCATTTTCTGTGTCATGCCTAAGATTTTCGTCAACATATAAAATGTTGGGAGGGTTTTGTTTGTCCTATTCTTTTGCAAGGCTTTCTAGGTAATATATAGAACAAAATAAAGCACCACTTTTTGATTCTATTTGACCAGTTCGATTATCCCTCTCACGCAAAACTTTTTTTGTAATTGGGTTAACTGGTCGAAATCGTTAAGCAAAGAGAGGACTACAACTTTTTGCAATTCAATCACGCAACTACTTTTAACGTTGTTGTGTTAATTATGTCATTGAAATACCATTATCATATAATATTTAATACCAGTAGTACGCCCACGGCATTGGCCGTGGAATCGGGACTTCAAAAAATGGGGAAAAAAGAATGCCCACAATGACACGAAAAAGTTTTAAAAACAAAATGAAAACAAAAGATACACATCGGATTGTAGAAATGCATGCTGGGAATGAAAGCACATAACGTCACCTGCCGAAAGGAAGATCACTCGTCCGGAGAAACTCTTCCTATTAAATCTCGCTAGCAAAAAAACTGTTTGAACTGACCAGGGAAAAATTAAATAAAAAAAAACGAAAAAAGATATTTTAACCGTTCTTGTTTCAAATCTGACAGAAATGTTCCAGTTATAAGCTGAAAAAAAAAATGAAAATTATAGAGATGTTAGAACGTCAGATGCGATAATTTGAAAAAATCTTTATTAAAAATTACCATAAAAGTAACTTTTTTCAAAAATTTCTCAAAATTCCGTAACGTCATAAGCTTCAATTGGATGACTTCGATTATTATTTTCGGCAGTATCTTATCATGTTTATTTGTCTCGCATAATTTGCTTGGTGTATAATAATGATTTTCTCGTTGCAATTTTTTAATATTGTTTTGGATTAACGTATTCTGTACTTTTTTCCTACAGTTAAAATGTCATTAGCGGGAAAATCAATAATGTGTATCTTTTTTTTTTCCAAAACTTTTTCATGTCATTGTGGGCGGGTAGTTTTTTTTTTTTAAGTTCTGATTCCACGGGCAACGCCGTGCGAGTACTTCTATTGTCCAATGAACTGTACAAATTAAAGAAAATCGAAAGTAATTCGTAAATTATGATCCCTTTGCACAGAATCTAGAAACAGGCGCTGTACGCAGTGATCAGTGGAATAAAAAGATTATGCCGTCCCCCAGATCGATTAAAAATGATGAACTCCAAAATAGAAAATCGCGCCAAATGTTAGGACCGCGGTGACCTAGTGGTAAGGAGGGTTCCAGGCTCGAGACTCGATTCCACAGAAGATACGCCAGGCATGTGTGCACTTTAAATTTGGCGTTGTGAGTCAATTGTCCGGCTTCGGGTCTGGTGACGAAGTTTAGAGAAGGGAATGCCAGCTCAGGTATTGTCCTTGTCGTCTGACCGCGGTTCAGAATTGCTTTTTCCGTTTCAAAATAGCCCTTATGTTGTTTCAAAATGGAACGTTAATGTAACTAAACTAAACCCTCTAAATGTAAAGTGCGTGAAGCAATACGATTGTTGTCTGCAAACATTTTTTCAGCAGCTGTTATTCATCGCGAATTGTGCGAGCCTCCTAAGTTCCACTGTGTTCTTGGTTCACAATAATGTTCGACTAAACGCCGCTAGACATGCCCATGTAATTTTGCAGCTGTTCCTTTTGGGTAGTTTTTGATCATCCCCCCCCCACACACGTAGCCCAGATTTGTAACCGAGTGACTACCGCCTCTTAGGACACATGAAACAATGGTTGGCGTCGTACTCCTTCGGCGATGCACCCCGAGTTGTTGTTACTGGGTTGCTTCATTCTTTGGCGGCAAGTTGTTTTGAAGGAAGGGGTTTAAACATTATAGCAAGATCTCAGTTTGAATGGCAATTATGTCAAAAGGTACTGATGTAGTTTTTTAAATCTGTAGAATAAATGCTTTCATCTACAGGTATTTGCCATTGATCACCAAACGGATCTTACTTTCCGATTTCCTCTTGTACCATATAAAAACAATTTCATGAAGATATTAATCGAAAATTCTGTAAATGAAGCAAACTGAGGAAATTGGACGTTAAGCAGATAGTCCATTTAAGGAAGGTTTCGGTTATGTCTGAAAATTTATTTCCTTAAGTCGGGTTTGTTCTGATACACTTAAGTGAAAAAGAGACTTAGTGGCGATATTTTGATGATAGCCGGTAGATGGAAAATTTGACCATCGGTCACCATTTGATGAGAGGTTTTACCGTGCACTCACACCTAATGCATGTCAAATCTCCCTGAGTTAAACGTTGTCCTTTTAATGTGGTATAGAAATCTGGAGAAGAGGTGTCGACTCGGATGTCGTTCTCCGTATCTGACCACGGCTAAAAATGATAAGTCCGAAAACAAACCGTGTTTAGTTCCAAATCTGGGCTTTAATCTAACTGAACAAAACTTACGGTGGGTTTTTGTAATTAAGATATGGGAATAGTAAATACAGTGGAGTCTCCCTATAACGAAATCGCTTGGTTCCAATTGAAAAATTCGTTATAGAGAAAATTTCGTTATATGGAGATTATAGATTTTTGCTGTTATTTAAGTAAATGTTCCAAGCTTTTCAATAGGTGCGATAAGTTCAAATGTATTTAATTATGATTTTCAATTAAAAATGAAGTAATATATATTATAAATTTGTTAAAATTATGCTAATATTTATTGTATAAATAAAATGCTCAAAAGTTAAGACAATTCACCAATTTAAAGAATAATATGTACTAGTATGTACTTGCGTTTATTTTACATTGCTTTGCACTTCGTGATGTTAAATTTTCAGAAAAAATTTCACATTTTAAGAGTGAGTGGTTCCAGAAACAGGAACGTGGGAGCGAATTGGTTGCACAGAAACTATCAGCTTTCTTCAAAAATGACAAAAATCGAAAAGATAAACCTCTGAAAAAATTCGTTATAGGGAGACAATCACTTCGTTATATGGAGAATATTTTGAATGTTATTTGACATTCCGATTAAAAATTTCGTTATAGGTAGAAATTCGCTGTAGAGAGACTTCGTTGTAGGGAGACTCTACTGTATATAAATTACTTCCAGGGCAAGGTTGCGTGGCCAAGAAAAAATCATCTTATCTGATAACGTAAATTTGCACCTCCCAATTCATTTTCTTTTTATTTAACTACAATTAGTGTAATTAGAAACACACGTTTTTATTATTGCACTAAACAGCAGATTTTTTTTATTTTCTATTTCTTAATCTTGAAATTAATTTTTCTCAAACTCACCACCACGTGGCGCCAGTGGCTCGGAATCGAAATTTAATTTAAGTAATGAGTAGCATTAATATTGTGATAATTATGTTATTGAAATACAAAAAAACTTGAAATATTTTTCTAATAGTGTTTAACGAGATATAAAAATTATATCACTAGTACATACACATTTTGTATCACACCATTGATATCGACTTTTTGCCACTGATTTAAAAACATTGTTTTGAGAATGAAGTCGAGGTTGAACCTTCTTGAAATTATAGTAAATCCAGGAATATCCATTAATCAAGGATAAGTCGGAAATTAAGCTCCGTTTGCGCAAGCGCGAAATAGGCCGGCATAGTAATGCCATTCCAATGGCGCTGTACGCAGGTGCTTATTAACCATGATATTCACTACTAGACCATTCCACTTTTTTTGGAACACAGGATGCCAAATCCCTTCAACAATGTAAGAAACCGATGAGAAATGGAATAGACAGAGGAAAAAGTTGGAATTCCATCCGGTTTGGATTTTTATTCGGCACACTAGGCCATAAAACTGAAATACTATGGTCGGTAATGGGGACCGGGCCTCTCTCACAAAAGCGAAAAGCACAAACTAGGGGACGGGGAATGTGGGTGGGAGACAGTCTGGGGAAATCAGGCCCGGGGGGTCCCGTTTTGAAACCGGGGGAGGAGGAGGGCAGTAGCCTAGGGATCTGGTTGCCCGTAGGTGCGATTGGCATAAAAACCAATCCCACTATAGGCGCCTATGGGAATGTCTTTTACCACGTCAAGTTGATCATTGTGCCTGCTAGGGTTTCCGTGTTTACTTTGATTGGCGCGAAACTGAGTTTTTTCTTCATCCTATTTTGAAAACCTTCCATCTTTATTTACAATTAACAACTAATAACAAATTATTTTCAACTTTAAGACACTCAAGAAGGAATTCAATCTACTTTAAGTCACACACATACACACTCAAAAAAACTACAAAGTAGAATTGTTTACATTCTTATAACAGATTGCATCTCTCGGTCGTCGTCGAAATAAAAAAACTTTACAAAGAATTTCTCGCCAAAAAAGCGAAATATCGCCAAATATTGGCATCGAAAGCACTCCCCAAAGGCGTCTATAGTGGGATTGGTTTTTATGCGTGCGGTTGGCACAGTCTGGGCACTTGTAAATGAGCCACCAAATTTCGTGGGCTGAAATGGGAAACAGCCTGTTTAGAAACACTCCAAATGGATTGGAACAGCCTTATGGTGAATGTCCAGCTTTAGGCACTGATGGGTGGAATTACACCAGGCGGCGCCATAGGTACCGAATCAATTTAATTCAATTAATGAATAACTTAATTCTGAAAATATTAAAATAGTGGATTGTCGTCGACAAAACACAATTGTCCAAAATTTCGAAACTCCAGCGCATCAGGAAGTGAATGAACAATCGATTATAAAATTTCCTCTTTATAAACATGAGTCAAGTTAAATATGGGTGTTTAAAAGCCGTGCATCAGATGTGTTTGATTGAAGTGCCAATTGTTACCATCCGAGTTGCGAAACGAATTGGATTGGGAAACCTGTTGACGGGTCGGAAAAAACCGAAAAGATGTTTTACAAAAAGTTTAACGCTATCTTCGGTGAGGATCGATCGTTTATTTTCTCTGAAAAAAAGATCCAGTCTGTCATCCAAGTTAGCATCGTTCCAGTTGGGAGCGCTAATTTCTCGCGCAATCTTGTAGCAGCGCTTGAACCTGATTGACTTGCCGAATTCTCAGCACAGATCAGTGGCTGCACAGGAGCGCGAACCATGTCAATAACATCCCAAA
>BGPR01005792.1:46501-61665 GCA_013235015.1 Araneus ventricosus
CAAAAAACTTTTAGTATAAAAGTTGTTCGTTATCATAAGGTGATAATTCGCCTAATTGAAATTTTTTTTTCTATCTTTAGTCGTAACAGAGCTATGGGGAAATGATAAGTTGGGGAGGGGATTGAAAATGCTCATAACTTCTAAGAAATTGTGGCTATTAAAGAAGTTTCAATACAAAAGTTGTTTGTTGTGATAAGGCAATAATTCGCCTAATTTGAATTTTCTTTCTATCTTGAATCGTAAGGGAATTATGGGAATATGAAATTTTCAGTCCCCCACCATTTCCACCCCCTTTGAGCTGGTTAGCCCATCTGCGAACTCGGCCGAGATTTTCACTATCTTTACAACATATCCCAAGCTGGTTAAATCTACGTCAAAATTACTCCAGTTATCGTGTTCACAAGATAACATGGGAAAAAGCGTTATATATATATATACCTATATACCTATATATATATATATAAACTTTTTAACGAAGGGTGGTTTTGGGTTCTAGGGGTCATGATCGGTGAAGATCTGCAGAAATTTTCCGAAAGTCGTGTCATGAGAACCATTGCAATAGGTAGAGTTCCTATAAGGAATCTACCTAAAAATACGCAAAAAATGTTCACATTTGCATGATACGCTAAACAGCACTTTAGAAAGAATAATTTTGAGTCTAAAATCAAAATCGAGTTATCGAAACATTTATGAAAAAACTGATAAAATTCCGTATTTGTGTAATACCAATTTAAATGACACGAATTAATCTCAAATGTTCAAATTATTTGCTCAGTTAACCAAGCAATTACAGATCTCGAGTTCTTTGACTGTAATCAAATATTGAGAGGCAGGTAAAGATAATAAATTATTTTACAGTAAAAGACGTAATGCATGGAAGAGTTACGTTGAGTTATTTCTTATCTTAAAAAGAGTTTTTTTCCCCAAACATTTCTTTTTTAACTAATCACTTTATCACCAACAAGCACAACAAAGAAATAAAGGAATTTATAACTCGTGATTCATTTGCACCCATTAAGTCGCAGTTTTGGGCAATATCACCGCATTATTGACCTCTAACAAATTAGCTGAAGGCTCAGAGAAGGTCAAATAGCATGGATATCAAAAGACGTCATTTCACGTCTCCGGCCAGTAATGTGTTAATTTACAGCGGACAATATATATATATATTAGAGCCATGCTGGCGCAGTTCTAATACTGTGGTAGGGTCTCTCAAGCCAGACAGGTCTAATGTGATTACCTCGAAAACGCATCTTTCAGTCGTTTATTAATGGATTTCAAATTCAAATATTATTTAACACTTACCGTTTCCACCTTGATTTTTAATTACACTCTTTTCCTTTCTTATCATCATTCCTTAATTTTTAAATACACCTTAATTTCAAATACACTCCTTTCCTTTTTTATCATCATTCCTTAATTTTTAAATACACTCTTTTCCTTTTTTCATCATATCTTTAATCTTCATCGTCTACTCAATGTAGATCGCTTTCATCTTTGTTTCCATCGATTTCATAATCTTCATCAAAACTCCCCCAACCTTAGAAGTTTGGCGCAAAAGAAAGTAATTTGATATTTTGTAAACATCCGGACCCTACATGACGCATTAGGTTCATTCCTTTGTCACGTTTCCCGTTGGCTGCATCTCTGAGTTTTTGGTTCGTAAAATTATTTCTAATATTTGGTATTTCATTCAAATTCTTGGTTTATCATAATGTTCCGGGTAAAGGACAGTGTTTTTAGCTTTATGCCAGCACTGTTCGCAGAAAACATTATGATTTCACTAATTTTTTAGCGGTTCTTATAGATTTTACTTACCCAGATGAGCATCTATACGCTTTTACCGATTAACTACAGCCTCTCCATTTTATTTCAACATTTATTGATTTTCATGACATTGATATATATATATGATTTCTTTGTTGCGGCCGTTAAATAAAAAACACAGGCAGAGTTATATCTATTTTTCATTTATTATGAGAGAGTGGCAGACATACGTGCATCTTAGTTGAAGTCTCAAGTAAACCAGCAGGAGTGGTTTCCCCTAAACTTTCTCGTATACTTTCCCAAAAAGGTGTTCTTTCCCTTCCTCCGAAAATTCGAACCTACTCTAATCCAGAATCCAATGACTATCGGAAGGTTTTGCATTGTAGATTTAAGCGATTCTAAAATATTTACGTAAAGAATCAAATTCAGAGATGCGTGCGATTAAACGCGAACCGATTTTCTACCGTTACCGTCTCAAAGACAAAGTTGTGTAATCCTACCGCGTGCACAGGCATTGCTACCAGAGACTGCTACAATACGCATGCGCATGGAGTTCGTTTCAAAAGGAAAAAAGTATGCGATTATACAGACCGACAGACAGACTTCCCGTTGACGGATTTTGTCCAAACTTTGATAGTAACCTAAAAATTATGTTTAAACACCACAGACCAAATTTCATCCACATAGCTCTAATAGTTTTCGAGTTATAGTGTTCACAGACAGACAGACAGACATAATTCCAAAAATGTTTTTCGGACTCAGGGAGGTCTAAAACGTGGAGATCCGTCAAAATCTCGAGTTCCAATTTTTTGACGATTACAATACTTTGTATACTTCGTATACGAGAAAGTAAAAAGCGAACAGAAAATCCTTGCATTTCATCGGGTAGGGATTTAACATATAGACACGTGATCAAAGTGAAGGGAATAATAGCTATTTTTAGTAAATTACGTAAGTGTTTTGGGGGGAAAGTATGGCGGCAAGGAGACGCCGCTATGATTTTCTGTGGGCACGTGAAAGCGATTAGAATATTTTTTTAGTAATAAATATGCCAAAACGCGAGATTTAATATGCCTCCAGCGCGGGAAATAAAACGAAACCGGAGTTTAAGAAAAGTGATTTTGGAATACATTAAGACTTTAAAATATATAATATTAGAATTTGAAATAAAATTAAGTGAGATTATTATATATATATATATATATATATATATTTCATGTTTCAGCATACAAATTAAGATGGGATCTTTTCATTTCTTAAAATTTTCATACACCCATTAAAGCATTTCCCCCCCCCCACCCCCCAGTCTACGCTTCTGAAGCAGAAAATGATAAACAGATTAATAACAGAAGGGGAAAATATTGTAAATATTTTATTCATATCTTTTCCTGGAAAATAATTATAAGGTTTTTTTTTTGTAATTTATTCATAATGCCAAAGGACTTCTGATTTTTGTTCCTGATATTCAATCCAGTTTCTACTATAATCGTTTTATTCATTTAGTTTTCTTTTTTCTTTTTTTACGCACTTTTATTTAACTTGACTATTTTAATTTTCGTAAAGAAGGAATTTTGTAATCGATTTTTGACTCACTTCCTGATGTGTTAAAGAGTTTTAATATTTTTTACAATTGTGTATTCTCTATTCAGAACATAGTAATTAGTTAATCATCAATTATATTAAATTTTGATTTCATATGTGGCGCCATCTGGTGGTGAGCTTGAGAAACAATGAATCTCAAGATTAAAAAAGATTATTAAAGTATAAATAATTAAAACAAAAAAACCCTTCTGTTTAATACACTGTGATATTTATAATATATATATATATATATATATATATATATATTTTAAGAGTAATAAAAAAAACAGAGTGGCAACGCAATATTTGTCTATAATGAGCGTTGCCTAGCAACGCAGAAAAAAATGTTAGTTTAAAAAAAAAAAATTGAATGAGATGTGGAGAAGAAAATGTAATGAATGTGATGATGTACATAGTTTTAGCAAATGATCTGTCTTTGTGAAAAACATGTTCAATAAAAGTGTTTTTTTATAAAGAAATCTGACAATCTTTCCTGCAATACAGTACAACACTCATAGAAGTGTGTTTTTAAAAACTGCTTTTAATTAAAATTTATTTCAACCTGTATTCCAAAATAAGAGCGAAACAGTATTCGTATTTTGAATGCTGATTCTTGAAAAACACTTTTAGTAACCTGTTCTTCCGTTTCTGTTGAATGAAAGAAACAGAACTTAGTTCTTTTCAGAAACATTACATTTATGTCGTAAAACTGAGCAATACTGCACTATTTTAGGGCTCCTCTCCCTGAACTTTCATTCAATTTTCAATCACGGACACTTAAACAACACGTATTTTTATGATATTCTTCAACATAAGCAAGTAAAGTTTCGTTTATCTGATGACTTTCAATAAAAATTGCCACATCACTGTGTTAAAGCAATTTTATTTTTATAAATTTTTCATCAATTCCACACCTGGATTTTTCCATTTCATTTCAATGTATGTGTACGTCTAAAAATGTTGGATTGAAATACGACAGCCAGTAAAATAATTTTAGAAGATCATCGTTATGTGAAAACAGTTTTTTTTTCTTCTTTTTTTTAAAAACTTGACAATGTTATAGGTTGGATGCTAACTGTTAATTGTCATACAACATGCAAAAATTATTCAAAAACCTCTACAGGGCACGCCATTGAACCTAGACGTAACAAATTTGGCACGTAGTGATTTGTAGGGTAGTAGGCGCTCTCTAAGTAAAAAAAATTCAAAACTTTAAATCGATACGAGAAGGGAAAGGTTGAACACAGGTTTTCTGATTAAGAGCAAATTTTTAAAAATTTTATAAAGCCAGACGAATCAAGCCTAATACATTCTACTTTCCTTCAAATCTCCTTAAAATTGTTTTCAATATGAAGGTCTAAAACAATCGAATTTTTTTATTGCTCTCTTAAATAATACATTATTATTACAATACATTATTGCCTAGAAATGTAATAACATAATGTCTTTTGATACAAATACTTTGTTGACCATCGAAGTCGTATGTTTTCTGATTCTTTCCATTAAAAAACCAGTGGGAGTGGCCTCTCCTAAACTTTCTCGTATACTCCAAACACAAGTGGAGAAAAAATTAGCTAAAAGGCAGAAAAACGAACAAGTGACCCCTAATGCAGTGGAGAAAAAAAGCTTGGGAATCTGAAGCTTGGAGGTGAAAGTTATGGGTAGAAGAGGAAAAGATTAGCGCAAGTGAAGCACGCATTTACGGCCTCGCGTCATTGTGTGATGAGAAAAGACAAACATGCGATTTGAACACCTTTTTCTCGACCGACTGAAACGAAAATTGGGCAAAGATCTACAATTAATGTTAGCAGGCCTCATACCAACTTTTATTTATCAAAGCCGTAGGGTTTACGAGTTATAATGTCTAGAAGTATGCGATCACACAAACCGACAGACAATCAACCCTTTGACGGATTTGGACCAAAATCTGATACGGACCTACATTCCTGATGATAAAACTGCGTACCAAATTTTATTCATCTAGCTATTCAAGTTTTTGAGTTATAGTGTTCACATGAACGCGGACAGACTTCCCGTAGACGGATTTTGTCCAAAATTTTACAGAAACCTACAAATGATGTGTCAAGATCACATACCAAATTTCATCCCCGTAGCTATAATAGTTTTCGAGTTATCGTGTTCACAGACAGAGAGACAGACTTCGAAAATTGTGTTTTTCGGACTCCGGGAGGTCTAAAACGTGGAGATTCGTCAAAATCTCGAGTTCGAATTTTTGGACGATTACAATACTTTCTCTTTGTATACTTCGTATACGAGAAAGTAAAAATCGTAAGACACAATCTTTAGTTTCCTTAAAAAAGTTTTAAAAAAATGTGCTGTAATAAAATAGGTATGTATAGTTTATTGTTTTCTCAGCCTACATCTAATCTTTAAGCACCCAACAATATTAATTTATGTTTCGAACTACCGAAAAAATAATATTGTCATTCGAATCTAAATTTGCGGAAAACAAATACAAAAACTGATATTCCGACTAACTTCAGAAAGATACGTGAACAGCTCAGCAATCCAACATTTTATGTCGGGTGAAGAGAACATACAGTAGAACCCCGCTAATCCGAACTAATTGGGACCTGTGCCTGTTCGGATTATCCGAAATTCCGATAAAAATAGAAAAGAAAAAGATGTGTGCTAAAAAATAGCAAGTTATAAGTACTCAGTACTATTATCTTTTGAATTCGTTTACTCAAAAGCAATAGAAAGAGAAAATATTTCCCCTTTTCATTAGAAGAATGGATGTGCTCCTGTATGAAGTGACCTTATCTTACGACGAATTGCATTCTTTTCTTCTATGGGTACAACATTATGCATGCTGAAAAAGTACTTTTTTGTTTAAATTTATTTGTAAATCTTTTCAGGTAATATTTTCCATTGCATATAATTTTCGAAAATAAAATCGGTTCGGATTAACCGGAATTTCGGATTAAAGGCGTTCTACTGCAATTGCATAAAAATGTATTAATAATAAATTGAATTTTATTTGCCTGCAAGTATATGCTGGCGGTCGCAAAGAAATTTCCCAATGAAAAATATAGCTGTGAAAAAAAAAAAATCCGTAAAAAAAGTGTTATCAAATGGCGAAAGTTTTAGAAGCCGTGATATAGAGAAGCAAGAGATCGTCAATACATTCATAACTTCATAACTTTAGTGTGTATATTTAAATCTTTTCAATTACATATAATTTTCGAAAATAAAATCGGTTCGGATTAGCGGGGTTCTACTATATATATATATATATATGATATTTTAACTTTTTTAACTTTCCTAAATAATCTTAACGACACCTCATTTTAAATACTTCTACTTTCATCATAATAAACGCACTACAACTTTCTTTTCAAGTCACGAGTTTCTAAAGGGGGAATTCCCTCTTCTGGGCGCTTCAGCGTTCTGCGCATTCATTTCTGTCCTTTTCCACGCCAGCATGTAAGCTTTCAACAGCAACGCGCCGCTCAGGCGTAACCTTCTGAATACTGATCATGGAGCTACGTAAAAATTGAATACTTTACCTATTGTAGAGGGACGAGACTCAAGTTTGTGTGTAGTGCTGCTGAAGAATCCATTCAATTTTAGGAACCATTTTTTATTAGGCTACGTTCCACAGCACAGAACATTAAAGTTACAAGACAAGAGAGAGAACAATATCACGAGACAAGCACACAGACAAGAATGACAGAGAGGCATCATGGGAAAAAGATGGCTCCAGTAGCGCCACCTACCATAGAAAGGAGAAGGCAGCTGATTGTAACCGCTATGCCTGAATAAAAGAAAATTAAGCCATATATTGTCTCTTCCATGACCAAATTGGACTATATTTCACCTTTTTAAAGCTTGATCTTATATATATATATATATAGAAGGTGGGGTACGAAGGAGTTCGTTCTCGACGTTTCTGCGGCATTCTGAATCCGAGGTACGTGATCGAAAAAGATCACCCACCGCTTCCATCGAAATGGCGATTTTTTATTGCCCCGTTCAACGCATTGTCAGCAGGACAAATATGTGTTCACCTGCTGTCGACTGGAGGGTTTTAGCAAAAGCACACGTAAGCCGCATCCCTGCATGAATGCAACACAGATAATTCCATACACGTACCGCGATAACAAACTGCTGTAGCAGAGATAAAGAGACCGATAGGCGACGGATTGCAACAGAGCAAACATTAAAATAGGCTCCGAGATGAAGCGTAATGAGGTCGAATCGGACTCGTTCGGCTGGACGATATTTCTAGGCAAAACGTAGGCTTGAAGTGCCTAGACTAACATGCTGGGATTAAATTACAAAAACATCTCGAATGTTATGGACGAATAATTAAAAAGCTAAATACTGGTAGTTTTCTGAATAGTAAGCCTCGCGTCCAAAAAATCTAAGATCTACTCTTCATGGCAGCCTTTAAAGGTTTAGCCATTTTTTACTTTCTCGTATACGAAGTACACAAAGAGAAAGTATTGTAATCGTCAAAAAATTCGAACTCGAGATTTTGACGGATCTCCACGTTTCAGACCTCCGTGAGTACGGAAAACGCAATTTTGGAATTATGTCTGTCTGTGAACACGATAACTCGAAAACTATTAGAGCTACGGGGATGAAATTTGGTATGTGAACTTGACACATAATCTGTAGGTTTCTATCAAATTTTGCACAAAATCCGTCCACGGGAAGTTTGTCTGTCAGTCTGTCCGCGGTCATGCAAACACTATAACTCAAAAACTTGAATAGCTTTATGGATAAAATTTGGTATACAGTTTTATCGTCATGAATGGAGGTCCGTATCAAATTATGGGCCAAATCCGTCAAAGGGCTTACTGTCTGTCGGTCTGTATAATTTACCATTGAAACCAATCCGCTATCGCCACGCGCATGCGTACGGAAGCTGTCTTCTGATCTCGCGAAAGGAGCGAATTACGTCAGTTTGTCCTTGAGACGGCAAGAGTGAAACCTAGCAGTGTGCGATAGATGCGTTTTAATCGGTACGCATCTCTTTGAATTCTTTGCCTAGATATTTTTCAATCACTGTAATGAAAAACCTTCTGATAGTCATTGGATTCTGGATAACAGTAGGTTCGAATTTTTTTAGCCACGCGAGGGAAGGAGAAGCGGCACCTTTTGGGGGAAGTATACGAGGAAGTTTAGGGGAGAACACTCCCGCTGGTTTTTTTAAATCGAATGCTAATTGTTCACACAAGTATCTGGTTTTATCAGTATTCTTAAAATTACTCTTAAATGTCCGCTTTTATCAATATTTACAAAATTAAAATTAAATGTCATTTGCTGCAATCGGTATTTTTGGAGGCATTATGAATGGAAGTCCGTTTGGCTACAATCGTTGAAAAAAAAAAAAAAAACCCAAAAAATAACACAAACCAAAACAATTAAAAAACCACCATCTAAATGTCTGCTTTCATAGTATTCACAAAATTGCAATTAAATGTCTGCTTTTATCAGCATTCACAAAATTACAATTAAATGTCTGCTTTCATCAGTATTCAAAAAATTACAATTAAATGTCTGCTTTTATCAGTATTCAAAAAATTACAATTAAATGTCTCCTTTTATCGGCATTCACAAAATTACAATTAAATGTCTGCTTTTATCAGTATTAACTCAACTACGACTAAATGCCCGGCCATAAAACAGACGAAATGCCGAACGGCCGAAATGAAATAGGACTTCGCTTCGCTCTGTCAATTAATTCTTGATGTATACACAGATTAAGATACGACAAACTCACTTAGTTTCAAAAGAACCCAAATTCAAAATTTCGGTTGTAGGCTTTTCTGTTCAATTGCTGCAATCCATTCCAAATAAAAACTTATCGCATTTAATATCCAAGGATGAAGTACTTCCTTGGATCAAACAACGGCAGATTACACATTTGAAAGATTCGCAAAACAGGCAGTCGAAAAAAAAAATTCTATCAAATACTAAATAGAAAATGGTTGTTCCTCTCTCAGAGCATTAAAATATCAGATTATGGGGTAAAATTCATCGAAGAGAATACAGACTAATACACTCCAAGAAAAGCTTACATTTATATACTATTTACTTCAAAGCCCTCAGAAATACTGAAGACGATTAAAACAGTCACAAAAAAATATAATAGATTTGAAAGAAGAAAAAAAAACTACATTCTTGTATGCGAAGTATACAAAGTACAACAATTCAAAAAATTTGGTCTCAAGATTTTGATGAATCTCCACGTTGTTCCTCTCCCCAAATACGAAAAACCACTTCAAGAATAATATTTTGGCGTAACAGGTTGCAACAGATAAGATCAGAAACAAACTCATTCCAAAATGTTGCGACATAATGAAAGTATTCGGTTCTTGTGAAAATTAGTTTTATTTTACAGTATCAACACCTCGATATTTCCTAAAGAGACTGCAATCATTAACGTCACTTTGATACGCTTTGGAGCTCCCAAGACCACTTCTCACATTAAGAAATTAATGGGTTTCGCTATACACAATTTCACTAGGATGTTATAATACACGAGATGATTGCGCTCTGTAAAAACAAACGTGAATAAAATCGGTACTTAGACTGAAAAAAGACTTTACGTTAAGGATTGAATTTCAGCATTGTTATTATTTCAACTAAGAAAAAACTCAAACGAACTGTTCAATTTTACTGCAGCAATAAAAAAAAACTGCGAAAGTTGCCTTCTTGGATAACAGCGCAGCGCCATCTATCGACGAAATTTAACTATTTTTTTCTACGTTAACCCCTTTTTTTCGGGTTTTCACAGAGCGCATTACTTATACTATATATGATCGAAATTTTGTTTCGTTTGAAGCCATAGAACCGGCTTTCTGAACAGGCGAGGTTTGTTTGTAACAACACTGTATTTATCATTAGGTAGCAAAGGGTTGAAAACCGACCCTTAAATAAGTATTTTGCTCAAATTTTGACATCTAGCTTTTCTCAAGGATTAACACTTATTTATTATTGTCATACTAGAAAATCACCCGTCATGGTTTGACGGGTGCAAATTGCCTCTTCATTCGAGAGATTTGCCTTCAAATTTCACGTATTTAAACAGATATATATGCGAGAGAAATGTTTAACATCGATTGAAAACAAATAAACATATGTTTTATGGCAGGAAATATTTTTTTTTATTTACATATTATTTAAATATTTCTTTATTCAAAAAACCTCTTGGTAAACAACATTCCGTGTGAAGTATTTTTCGTTGTTTAATAATTTTCCTAGTACTTCAGATGTCTGTAAATTTTAACGTGATTGGGAATCCTAGACCTTGAAAGTGCAGCATAGAGCTGTCCATGTGAAAAGACAGGCTCTTCGAGGTAAATTCCAACCTGATCGTAAGTTTGCCCCTGCGATTTGTTGATAGTCATCGTGTAAGCTGGAATTAACGGGAACTGACGGCGGTTGAGAAGGACTGGTAGATTCACCTCACTGGTGGCTGACTTAATTCTTGGCAAGAAAACAACATCGCCACGATTGCATTCAGATACAATTTGGCGTCCAAACTATATCACGCGCATGATATACCACTGACGTAATTTACTACTTTCTATTAAAAAACGCAAATTAATTTGAAATATATGATTAATACAATTTAAAATTTCTCGGGAACTATTGATCATAGCGAGATAAATTTTATATCACTATTTTAGAGCTATTAAATTTGAAATTAGAACGGCAATTACTCTTTTAAATTTAAAATGACTGACATTTATGTTCTCTAACAATGAAATAATGCCGTTTAACGACTCGCAGTGCTATGTCGCGAGTTTTATTGTTGGTGACGTCAGAGCGTTACCGGAGGATCTGGGCTAATATATTAGTAATTACACCGACATATAAAAATGCATTCAATGCAGAGTTATTCAAAACAATGGCACAAGTATGATTTCCTTGTAAACAACTATATGAAGAAAAATGTTGAACGCAGTTGCAGAAGGAAGCTTAAAGTTCCGTTTGCGTACGTAATGACTGCCCATGTGACTGTCCTTAGTTGCACAGCCAACCATTCGGTAGACCATTTCACTACCACTTGATGCATTTTCTAGGCGCACGTTCAGTTTATTCATTATTTATTGCAAACAAAAGGAGGAGTGAAGACAGAATCTAAAACACATTCGAAATGAAGACACGAGAAGTAATTTCAGAAGATTTAGATAGCTACATGCAGAGCGTGCATGTGGCTGTCGAAACTGCATCATTGGCTGCGAACTAGGGATGGCGGTAATTGCGAAAATAACCGGTTTTTCACCTGGCGGTTATAACCGCTCAAAATAACCGGTTTTAGGTTCTTCACCTGGCGGTTATAACCGCTCAAAATAACCAGTTTTAGGTTCTTCACCTGGCGGTTATAACCGCTCAAAATAACCGGTTTCAGGTTATTCACCTGGCGGTTATAACCGCTCAAAATAACCGGTTTTGAAATAATCGGTTTTTAGGAGGGTTATTTTTATATATATATGTGGTGCCAGGCTGACGGCAGCCCACGTCATTCCCGCCGCGCCTCTAGCGGATCTAAGGAGAACTGGCCAGTTGACGTTCTGACATCCAGACGGGATGTTCGCAAAAGACGCTTGCTCCAAAGATGATTGCGACGAAGGGAATGTGTGTGACTCTTCAACGATTATTACTTTGTGTTCTTGTGTTTATCATCTGTACATAGCTACTCATTTAATTGTTCATCTAACTGTCATTTGAATTCATCATTAAATCTTTTCATTCAAAAAACTTGTCTTCAGTTGGCCATCCCTGACAACCACATATATATAAAAAACGCAGTTTATAGATAAGCATTTTTTATTAAAATTGCTTTTACAGGAAATCAATCCATTGGAAAATATTTATCTATTCATAAAGACTCTTTCAGTAATCCGCCAACCAACAGACGTCTCGAGGAAGCGGTTGTCGGCGATTGGCCTAAGATAATGAAATTCAAAGCTTTATAACTTGGTAAATTTTAGTCTAATCGACCCTATCTTACGATCCGGTTTTTTTACCCGGTTATTGTATTTAAAAAAAAAAAAAAAACGGTTTTAACCGGGACAAAAAATAACCAAAAAAACCGGTTAACTGAAACAGGTTTTTCCCACACCTACTGTCTAGAGACCCCGATCCAATTGATTTGAATAACCCTGCATAAAACAATTTATGTCAAATAATCAAATCTAAAGTGTCGTCACTTCAATTATTCATTCGATACGAGATCGAATTTTGGGGAATTTTTGTTGGAGTCCCATAATTTCTGAAGACCGTTTATAAATCCAAGTAAAGTGCACCCGGCACGAGACGATGGGCGACTTTTGATCTCACACAGGCGACTGCATTTCCCGAGAGGGAGAAAAGTTCGAAACGGAGATTAGGCCGCTGAGAAATAATACGATTGTAATAAATAAGTCTCTAAAACTTATCAAAATAGTATAGTCAAATACTGATCGTTTCAAAATGCCGAGACTAGAACTTCTGAACAATCTTACTCCGGAAAGGGGTGACAGGCAATGAGTAAGATGTCTTTGTTAGGTCATGCTAAGTAAAATGTAAACATCTCCCCACTCAGTTTTTCACTTCAACCCTATTTTGGTGATATCAACTCCGGTTGGCGCATGCGCAAAAGGTTTCGGAATCCGAGAACATACAATATCAGGCGACGATTACTTCATCTCGGGACCGACGATCTATAAGAGGGAGGGAAAAGAAAGAAAAGTTACCTCTGGGGTCCGGGGGGCTTCTGCAGCGTCTGGTGCATCTTGCTGGGCTCGGCGGGTTGGGTGTCGGCTGTAGAATCCCCGTTTCTGGCCTTCTGGTGGCGCAACAGGAGGAGCCTACCGAGATCCTCGCACCATACGGACAGCAAGGCTGAGAAAGAAAAAAGGAAACCATTAATGCTACATTCACAGTCTTTATCTATGTACTAGATGTGTGGCCCGGCGTTGCACGGGCTATCTCGAATAATAGGATATTCCCAGGTGGAGAGAAATGAGACATTGGGATCCATATATTTTCATATGCCTCGCCTCCGTTTTTCTCAACAATCAACAAATATTGTCACTTACTTTCCCCAACAAACGTTACGAACACCTTAATACAAAAAAGAAAAAAAAAATGCACGAAAACGATTTTTTTTTCCAATGTTAATAAATCCAAACACAGAAGCTCGCTAAAAAAGAAATACCAACTTCCGTTAAATAAAAAAAATAAAATGCGACAACGGATGTGAAAACTAATAATAGGGAGAAAAAAAGAATCCGCCGTGAATGAATTCACCATGCTGCCAATAGATGGCAGCACGTGAATTCACTCATTTTGACGTTTTTAATTAATATCTTTTGAAACTAATTATAATTTCGGAATTTCAATGGTCAAAATTGATTCCTCGGATTATTTCCCATCTTTTGGTACTTTGGGCTCGTTTCAGCTTTCAGTGGTTCGTGAGAAGATAGCCGGACATAGATACATACATTTGTTTGCCTTCAGATTTTAATAGGAATGATAAACCATAAAGACATACCTGAGTGATTTAATGGTAGAAAACAGTATCTTACAAGTGAAAAATTGTCAGAATTGCTAGTCTTAGATTTATATTCCAGTTTCATACTCATCTTTTTAACCCTTACATTCCCAGTAATGCCATTTGGAATCATATTCATTATTCTTTTTTTCGGCATCTAAACTTACCTCCGATACCAAATGGACATCATTAAATTCTTCGTATTTTTCTCTTTTCAAATATATTTTTTATTCTTACCATTGGTAGGCTGCACTATCGATTTTGTCTATTGAAAAATTGCCTTTTTGAACTTCACGTCATTCAGCGAAAAATATATAACTAAATGTTAATTTTAACATAATTTAAATGAAATTATAGGTACAATTTCATTCTTATTATTTTTCTATATATTTTAATATTTTTTGAGCTGTAATATTTATTTTAAAATTTGGTTTTTTTGTTCTCTGAAATATCATAACTGCAACTGGCATCAACGGAGTTAGATGAACACAACTCAACTCGTCTTGATGACTGCACGTGTTTATATTCGTTTGAAGTTCGTATTGATTCTTCTCTATTATAATTTGCTATTTCAAAATAATATTTAAAACAAATTATCAACGAAATTTTAAAATAATGTTTAAAACTAAATATCAGTATCTGATGTCAGATATGACGGAATTGTCCAATGGCCTCTTCCCACAGATGCAAATAATGTGTTCAGTCCTATTATTGTCTCAATAACAGAAATAACTGTTTTAAAGCTTACCACATAAAATAAAATTAGTTTAATTATCAACGTGGTTCTTATTTACGAAAGGAAAATGTGTTTACTGCTATCAATAAATGTATATCTAGCTGTTATACTTTACAAATGCCAATCTTTGTGAAATATTTAATCACTTATTGTGTTGCATTAACTTTCAATGATTTCAAATGGCATCATAGCATATTTAACTTCTGTGCTATTTAACTCCCAATGATGCCAATTGGAATCACTTTGAATTTTAATTTTAAAAAATTAAATTTTTTTTTCTTTTTGAACTTGCATCTTAGGCCGAAAATGAGTGCATTTCACAAATTTCAGAATGAATAATAAGGGTTTTAGGACTGAAAGGGTTAATAAACAATCAAGCAACGAGGGTTGGAAATTTAATAGCGGCAACCATACAATTATAGCCGATATCACTTTACTACTATCTTAAGCCATTCATTCACGACCACTATAAGCCACGCAAATAGCGTGTTGGCACTCCACGCCATTCCACTTTTAGCCCATCAATCATCGAGCACTCCACGCCATTCCACTTTTAGCCCATTG
>BGPR01005792.1:74939-88009 GCA_013235015.1 Araneus ventricosus
GAACATTTTCTGGAAAATATTTTTACGCGAAGCAGTGGCGAATCTAAGTTCCGGTCGGGGGGGGGTTGAGGTTATAAAACTATGTATCGTTTGTGATATATAAACTTTTTAACGAAGAGTGGTTTTGGGTTCTAGGGGTCATGATCGGTGAAGATCTGCAGAAATTTTCCGAAAGTCGTGTCATGAGAACCATTGCAATAGGTAGAGTTCCTATAAGGAATCTACCTAAAAGCAAAATTCAGGAGTTTTTCAGGAGGAATACGAACCCTGCCCCGATGACTTCACACCACGCAAATCCGATTGGCCAGAAACCAGTCAAAATTGGCGTGGCGTGCTTTTATAACCGACGCGTCGTAATTTCCATCACTCCGCGCCATTTGGATTGGGCACTCAGTGAAAGCAGGAGTGGAGGAGTCTTCTAGTAAGACGTTTACCGAGGAGTTTGGAAAGAAGCAGCCATTAACGTCCCTACTAAATGGATGGTTAAAAAGAGGAATGGCGTTGAGTGCGACGACGCCATTTGCGTGGCACGGAGTGGTCGTGAGAGACCGACTTTAGCAATGAATTACTCGCTATCGTCGGGATGGATGATGCAGGTTTTCCTCCGAGTGGAACTCAAACAGGGTGGTTACAGAAACTGTGAAAAAAATTTCTCTGACTTTTCCCTGACTAAACTTACAACATTTCCCTGTTTTACGGCTACTAATTATATTAGTTTCCTGGGCTTTCTCCCTACTCAGAGTCACTGCATGTGCACAATATACATTATTGAAAACACTTTTAACAGTTATTTAATATGAAAAAAATAATATATTTTTATGAAATTTAATTTTTAAAAAATGGAATGAACATCCTAAAAAAATCTATTAAAACAGTATATTGCATTTCTTATATGTAAAAAATACTGGACACAAAACAAATTTACAAACTCTTTGCTTCTAAAACTGCATAAGAATTCTAAGAATCATTAAAACCACTCTTTGCAAAACTAGTTAAATTATATTAACAGTAAAGGTTATGATCTTTGCATGAGTACCAGAATAACATGTTGCAGCATAAATATACAAATAGTATAATTATACGCACCTAATAATATATATTTTAGCAAAGATTTAAACAACAGAAACTACCAAAATAATACTTCAAATCTTAATTCTTTAACAAATCGTAAGAAATTAATTGCTCAAATCAAAAACTTATGCTTTTATAAATGAATATAAGTTTTTTTTTTTAAATTCCAGTTATTATTACAAATAATGCCAGACATAATATACCAATTTATAGATAATAACTCAAGTAACAAATAACTATTAATTTTCTCTGATTTTTAGATATTTTTACGAATTTCCCTGATTTTTCCAGATCGATAAAATTCCCTGACTTTTCCCCGATATCTCCGATTTCCTCGTTCTGTAGCCACCCTGATGCAGTTCAGTTTTCCTTGAAAGTCTCCCAAGAAGGCAGCCTATCCCCATCTATTAGTGTTAAGTTCTACATCTACCTCAGATGCTCCACTTTGACCAACAGTAGATCCAACATTTCCTCCTTTATAATGAGCGACTCATGAGCTTGGTTGGATATGCTAGACCAGGTGGGATTAGAGCCGTGGATCTGAAATAGCATCTTATTTATTCCTTCCTCACAACACAGGTGGGCTAGGTCATTAGATTACTACGCTCAAAAAGTTCGGGAACCTATTTTATTACGGAAGAAGGAATACAGATCGAACATCTTTATTTGGTGTTTCCATCCAAGGAACTACCCTGGGCAAATATGCATTTTTGCAACGTTCACACAAAAGTGCAAATGCGGATTACAAGCCTCCTTTCTGCCACTTCCGCCGCTGCACTTCTTCGGAACTTGAGAATCGTCGCTCTATTCTTCATCCGAGGAAGAAGTCACATGGGGCGAGGTCAGAGGAACAAGCTGGTTGTTGAAGCACCGGAATGTGATGTTTTGACAGTTAATTTGACACAAGGAACATGTGAACCAGCGCCTTATAGTGACGGAGCACTCACGACTTGGCCTTCCCCGGGGTAGGAAGTTTCGAATACCTGTAATCACGAGTTACGCGCATGCGTTGTACGTATTTGAACCGGATGCAACCTGCTGTGCCAAGTCAGTCAAAAGATATTTTTTGCATGTTCAACGGGGAGTAGCATAATTCATTTAAATTTGGAAAATATAAATGGATTATGCTTATACATTTGAAAAATATAACTTTTTCAACTTATTAATATATTGATTTAAATAAATACCCTTGTAGCATTATGCCATATGATAAACATCACATTCCGGGACTTCACGACCAGCTTATTCTCCTGATCTAACCCCATGTGACTTTTACCTCGGGTGAAGAATAGAGGAGCAAGGATCCTCAAGTATTTTAATAAACAATTCTCTTACATAAATAATTATGCATTATGCCGCTTTTTATATGCAATGCTATTATAAAGTTGCATACAAAAAGCGGCTCAAAATATCCCGACAGTGGGTAATCAAAATGCCATTCAGAGTTGCAGAGATTGACTGACAAACTCAGAAAAATTCAGAGCAACATTTTAATATCAAAAATAAAAACTGGAGATGAAACAGATAGGTAGCAAAGGTAAAAGTGGAGGAAAAGATAGCGAGTTCCAACGTGCTCGCATCACCTGATTGTCAAACCAAACTAAAACAAAAGAGACGTTTGGAAAGATAAGCTCGCTGCAAACCTTGGTCGTGAGTACAAAGGACAAACTGCGCTCAATTCGCCCTTGCACAGTTTTAAACCAGCCAAGTGCACGAGCGCTTTTTCGTCACTGAAAAATGATGAAACGCCGTAAAAAGAAAAAATGCAGAAGTGCAAAATCATATCACGTGATTTTTTGTGGTGCGTTATCATTTTAAGATGAAAATAATCGATTCAAAACAAAAGAAGTTAAGGCAGAATAAATTCGTGAGATACCAATGCCGTCTTAATTGGTTGAAAGTCCATCAACGAAATATCCAAAATAAAATTCATTGCTTAATACTGTCACTTCTGAATTACATTAATCAAGGATTATAAAATAATTGAAATTAGCTCGTGCTAATTTCCAGATAACATGTGTCAACATGAATTTCCGAGTACAGTAGAGTCTCCCTACAACGAAGTCTCTTTACAACGAATTTCTCCCTATAACGAAATTTTTAATCGGAATGTTAAATAACATTCAAAATATTCTCCATACAACGAAGTGGTTGTCTCCCTATAACGAATTTTTTCAAAGGTTTATCTTTTCGATTTTTGTCATTTTTGAAGAAAGTTGATAGTTTCTGTGCAACCAATTCGCTCACTCGTGCCTGTTTCTGGAACCACTCGCTCTTAAAATGTGAAAATTTTTCTGAAAATTTAACATCACGAAATGCAAAGCAATGTAAAATAACGGAATTTTTCAAGTAAAATAAACGTAAGTACATACTAGTACATATTATTCTCTAAATTGGCAAATTGTCTTAACTTTTGAGCATTTTATTTATACAATAAAAATTAGTATAATTTTAACTAATTTATAATATATATATTACTTCATTTTTAATTGAAAGTCATAATTAAATACATTTGAACTTATCGCAACTATTAAAAAGTTTGGAACATTTACTTAAATAACAGCAAAAATCTCTAATCTCCGTGTTAACGAATTTTTCTCTATAACGAATTTTTCAATTAGAACCAAGCGATTTCGCTATAGGGAGACTCCACTGTATATGCTCAAGGAATTAGGTTAGATGATTGTGTGCGTCTTATTATTTTAAGTATGCGCATTAATGTCAAATTTCTGATAAGTGGCTACAACCCACATCACGGAATTAAAACTGGCACCTCCCCTCTTTTTTGGCAACATCCAAATAACCACCCCGGTAGTACAGCACGATATTATATAATATTGATCGATATTTTATAATATTATATAGTATTGTACAATATTGCGAATATTGTTCAATATCGCACAATATTGAACAATATCTTTGTGCTACTGGGGTACTTGTGACCAAACTTAAGGTGTTACTGGATTAAAAAGTTCAGTCACACATAAATGGAGATGAATGTTTAAGGCAGAAATCTAAAACGAAAATAAACTTTCATGCCATTTTTTAACATTAATGTTGCGTAATTAAACATGCCTTTAGACCTGAAACCAACGAAATCAATTTTAACAATTTCCTTTGTCTTCCACTAAAAGTGCAAACTTCCGATGACAAAAGTATGAATTACAAAAAACTCAACTAGAACAGGGTTTAATGAATAATGCATCGCGAAAGAGAGTGGAGAAAAGTCACGGGTAATATTTTTTTAAGGAAACATACACTAAAGCATTTTATAAGCTCTATATATTTGTTTAGCATCAATTTTAAAATTACTTTTATCTAATACTCATTTGATGAACACTTCTTTCATTTTTCGCTCAGAAATTTGGGTCGCTACAAAATGCTTCGGAATAAAATCAAACGGCGCATCAATGTGGTAGTAGATATTAAATATGATCTAGGAGAGGAAGGAACCGTTCAGTGTTTGGGGTATTCAAATTAATATGTGCGCGCAGGGCCAGTGGTGATGGATTCATCTTAGTATATGTTAGAAGGTAGAAAATATCAAAGTAAACAATCCAAAGTGGATGAATGGAGCAGTTTACAATGCTCTCACTTAATATATAAAGCCACAATTAAAAATAAAAACTACCACATACATAAAATGCTTAAAATCTGTTAGGGCAAAGAAGTAGAGCGGATACTAGCAGAAAAGTAAATGAAATAACCAAGAATAATAAACAGTAAAAAAATAAGAAAAAAATGAAAGATACAAATCTAGAACTAATATATAAAACACTAAATAACACTTCCATAATAACAGGAGTAGCACAGCCCTCTGGACACAGAGCTCTGAATACAGATTTAAACACCTTAAAAAAAATCAGATCAACAATAAAATCAAACCTTAACACAAGCAAGAAAAAAAAATCGATAAGAACATTCCATATCATGTCAACCAAGTCAAAAACACTTTCTTCAAAACTGTGGTATATGCTAAAAAAATATCATAATCCTTTCCCACATCAGAGGTATCCTTAATGACAGACCCATCATATCTGGTAGCATATGCTCTCCCTTAAGAAACAATAATGAAACAAAGAACTAGGTCAGCTCAGCGCCTCCCTCAGAAATAGATAGATAAAAATCATTCAAGGCCGAAATTAGGAAATCAAGCTGAACTGCGATTTTGACATTAAGGTTAAGTTTCCCTCTATGGTTCTGAGAAGTCTTCGCATAGCTTCAAACTGGGACGTTAAACAAACTAAGCCCTCTCTGGTTCTGTAACACTGCAAACTTTCAGTTTACTAGTATTAATTAAGTCGGATAAAACTTCATCGGTGCGTTAGTTTTATAATCATGATTAGGGTTATAGCCAGGACTTATATTACAGTAAAATTAATCATCTCAATATTACTGTAGATTTGGAAATGTTTGATAAGTTATAAGTAATATTTTTGGAACTTTTATTGCATAGTGGGGCATTAGTTTTATAATCTTGATTAGGGCTATAGCCAGGACTTGTGCTACAGTAAAGCTAAACGTATCAATATTACAGTAGATTTGTAGAAGCTGAACTGAGTTTTTGACATTAAGGTTAAGTTTCCCTCTATGGTTCTGAGAAGTCTTCGCATAGCTTCAAACTGGGACGTTAAACAAACTAAGCCCTCTCTGGTTCTGTAACACTGTAAACTTTCAGTTTACTAGTATTAATTAAGTCGGATAAAACTTCATCGGTGCGTTAGTTTTATAATCATGATTAGGGCTATAGCCAGGACTTGTGCCACAATAAATCTAAACGTATCAATATTACAGTAGATTTGATGCTTATATTTTGTCGAACTTTTATTGCAAAGAGAACCAATCGACATCACCGACTACCTGTAGCATGTCACAATTTAATGGGGAAAAAAAAGTCGTATCTGATTCGACAATAACTCCGACGTCTTTTTCCTTCATAAAACAAATACGACGCACAAATTAAGACAGAGATTCCGTGATGAATTTCATTTCGCAATGGCGGGGTCACCCGTAATAAGGTTAGGCTGAAAGTCCACGCGGTTACAGATAGGGGGGGAAGAAAGAAAGAAAAAGTAATCCAAAAGAGGAAAAGGAATTGTCACATGCACGACGACGCAGAATTCGCGACACACAGGATAAAAAGGTACATCACTTCGTCAAGGACAGAACACCTGTTCTCTGTTACCCAATACGAGAAATATTGCACAATAGGCAAGTGGAGAAAAAACGCCGCGGAAAAATGAGTTGCGCACAGGAGAATAAAACAACAAAACAAAGCAAAGGATTATAAAAAAAGTCACTCTTTTCCTCCAAAATGCGCGTGAAGGTCTTTTTTCGCGAACCGAAAAGTTCCGGTGAAGACCAGTGCGACTTGGAGCGGTGCCAGAGAACCACTAACTTTCCCCTTCTTTCCAATATCTGACATGTCAAATGAGATGTTCCTTTTTCCGTTCGTTTATCGGATTAAAAATGTTTTAGTCTAAAATGAGAAGAAGGTATTTATTGCTGTTTGTGACCGAAATGCACAAGGGCGCTGTTTGATCTTTCGTACCTCTTGCCTGCCACGACAAGAGCGTCATTATCAGTTGCGGTTGCTTAGCCCGAAAGCAATGACCTTAGGCGCGTCTACGTGCAATTGGGCGTTAAAAAGATTTTGATAGTTAGAGAAATTTGATTTGAAGTGCTAGATTAACATGCCATTTACAGATAATGAGAGTGTTATTCCAATAGGGCCTCCTCATTTTGAAGCGTAATCAAAGGATACATGAAATTGCATACCGCTGTCCCAACTTCCACACAACATGAATGGGAGGGTATTTCACTCCCGAAGAAAAATTAAACCTTACTATGGGGCTTGTCCATAAATGATGCCACACTTCACCATACCATCCCCTCCCCCCTGTCGCATGTCACGCTACATTACATAAACATATACTTGTAGTTCAGAAACAAAGCACTACGTTATAGATCATATTTCAAATTTTATTTTTAAACTTTGCGTTTTAATGACATTTGTGAGCGTAACAATAATAATGATTATACGTGTAGTTATTTTGTATGAAATAAGATTAAAGTTTACAACAGAGAACCTAATTAGTATACAATAGTAATAAAATAGTAATATAAAAGAGCAATTGAAAACGGTACTATTTTGGAATTTGACATATTTTGGTTTAAACCTTATCTTTACTTTATGAACACAAAATACTCTTAAACAGATTGAATTAAAAAAAACCGCCTCAATAAGATCAATCTGTTTGTACCACTACCAGTTCTGCCACTCACCCAGGTGGGGCGACGTATATTTTGTTGGACATTTCAAGGGTGTGACGGATGGGGAGGGGAGGGGGTTCTTCTAATAGTGAAGAATTTCTACTGCTACCATATTCTATGAACCTACCCTAAATGCTTTTTTCGAGAAGAAAGGAATATAAATGAAAAAAAAAAAAAAATCACATGAAAGTTGTTTTAGCCCGGATTGAAAAAATACCCTCATATTCAAGTAATTTCAAAATAACTTCAAAATTTAATCTGCTGATTTTAAATACTTTTATTTTTGTGTGTGATGTCACACTTCTTGTTTTCCCCTTCCTCCCCCCTCCAAGCGTGACATCATTTGTGGACTGCCCCTATGTATACATACGCTGTGGATCTATGGTGGTGAGGTACGCTACGGTGTCGTTTTAATTTTAATTAGTAGAGTTGTACTAATTTTTGATAATTAGGAATAATTTGAATTTCATTCTTTTCAATTAAAATAAAATTTCCACAATATATAGTGAAAAAAGTGTGAAGGGAAAAAATGATTTCAAACCTCAAGCGCGAAACATCAAACCATGATAACATTTGAGGCTTGATTGTATCAACCGTTGCATTCTGTGCGTACCGATTTTCACATCACGCAATTTACAGAAAGAATGTCTGTCCGTCCTCATGGCAATTCTTTACAGTACTAGTTTCTTTCCTTTGCTTTTTCTCTTATTATTTTTTTTAATAAACGATTTTCTCATCACGCAATTTATTGATAGTAAGTCAGCCTAAAAAAAATTGTCATTTTAAAAAATAATGGTATGTAAATTGGGTTAAATGAGTGATTGATTTCTTAAATAACATCACACGAAGGCTGTTAGGGACGAACCTCGTAATTTTCAACAACAGTCCGGTGGTGAGGATACCATTCTCCAAATTTCAACTATACCTTTGAACCTCATTTTAACATATACCCAAGTGCACGATAAGTCTCTGTGTAATCTTTAACCGAAACGGCTACTCCTCCTGTCCAGAAACCGAGACTCTGCCACCAAATAAAACTAGCGTCTCATGTAAATTAAGAATCGTAAATAGTTTTCATTTGTGTGTCTGCATATCTTAAACGCCATCAGGATGGCAAAGTATTTCATATCTACAGAAGTCACGTGTTTTGTGACCCAGCAACTAAAAAACATGGCGAACACAAAGCCGGTCATTCACGAGCACGTCATTCCATTTAGGCAGGTCATTCACGGCCGCGTTCCCTCCCCTCCCGGTTTGAAAACGCGAACCCCCACCTGCCCCGAATCCTCTACACTGAGAGAACCTCATACCATATATATACACACTGATCGCATTTCAGCATTTAAGGCCCGGCAGTCCAAATGGAGCGCTTGGATATCCAATCTTCCGCTCCAATTCTAAACGGTTTTTCGCATTGACAATGAGTTTTGGCGTGAATCGGTCGTGAAATGCCAAGTTTTAGAGACAGGCACAGTGCACCCATGCTACAAAACCAGGCTTATTATACCACTACAGTTCGCATGATGTCGCGAAAATGTCTACAACAACTTTAAATATAGAAAAGCCCAGAGATGTCTGTAACGCTGGCCGGAGCTTAAAATAACCCCGCCCTTTTTGGCTGCGTCATTGTTGAACGAGCAAATCGGATGACTGCATAAGAATATTAACTCAGCTTTCAACAAAGAAAGAGAAACACGCAAATAAATATTTGTTTAAGCAATGAAAACGGATTGAATTAAGAAATGAAACGTATTGTTGTAAATTATGCCAAAAATATTTTTAAAAATTTATTAAAATTAGGGAAAAAATTGTAAAGCAAATCAATTGATATCATTAAAAATGTAATTTTTGGTTCCTTTTTATTTTTATTTCTTATGCACTCTGCCAATGTGCATGAGACTTTGTATAACATATTTCGAGACTAAATCTGTTAAAAGTAGTTCTGAGATATGGCTTGCAGGCTAAAAGCCCGTCTGAGACGGGCACAAATCTTCTAGTTTTAAATATTTGTAATGAAAAATAACTATGAAAACCATTATAGCTTAGATATTTCTTAAAGATCCCATCATTCAACTATACTGATTTAAACTTTCTATTTATTAATAATTCAAGCCTCATTTGCGTATTTCATTCATTCTCTAATCGTAATAATGGTATCCTTGTAAATGTATACTTGGGGTGATGTGAAAAGTTTTCAGCAAAATATGACGTCGAGAAAAAGAGACCAAACTATGGAGCGCGAGCCGTTAATACAGGGTTCTGGGATCTGATACTGTGAGTCACAATCTCGAATGATGATGTGCAGAAAAGATTCGAGTCGTGAAAATTTTTCAACACGTCTCATCATTCAAATTCACTTATAATACAGCAAGAGTTGTTGCAGAAAAAATCTTGTCATGAAGCACTTGCAAAAAAAGTGACTGAGAAAATATATTTAAACGAATTTCTCTTTATTTAACATTAACTATTACTCCATTTTCTAAATTATTTTTTTCATTTTGTAGTAGCTACAGAATCTTTCAGACGAAAGCGGAGTCATGAATTTTTTTCTTTCACTGGAAAAGTATGTCGCGAATGGAAAAAAAATTAAGAGTTAACTGCGCTGTTTTATCTACTATCAAACTAGGTGACACTTTCTACATCAAAAAGTTGTAGATGGTTTGATTCAACTACGAATCCATACAAGTGGATTCCACGTGACTTTTGTATCGATTTCTAACGTCCATGAATGACCTTATTTTACTTTTTAAATTTAAATATATGACGCGATGTACGTGGAAATCAGTTAAGGGACTAAAGTACAATTTAAGTGTCCCTATAATTGGTGGAAAAGATTTTTAAAGACCTTATCAGGGAACTAATAATTCCTTTCCTCCCATCTCAGATAACTAATAAATCTCGGAAAAATATTCAGTCTAACGAGCGCTTCCGAAACATTCACTTTTCAGAGAGAACAAGTTTGAAGAGGCAGAATTTCTTCTCTTTCCTTTAATCCGTTTCCAGAATTCACCGCATCTTTAAGCCTTACCTTCAACTGTAAACAAAATAGTGGAGGAGAAGCAAAGAAAAAGGAAGCAATAAAGGAGAAAAAAAAGGAGTCCTTTCCCTGTTTCTTTTCCTCTCCACAGAAATCCATTCCGTGATGCGCCGAAAACTGCATTGACGTCATGATAGGTTCCACAGTCAAGCGGAGACGTCACGGCCAATTGCAACAACAACAGAAGAAATGCGAAAGAACACATACAGATAAAAAAAAGAAAAGAAAAAGAAAGAAAGGAGAATACGATGAGTAAATAGGAACTAGATGGGGGTGGAGAGAGAAAAGAAAAGCTCCTTGACAAAAACGAGACAGCCAAGACAATGATTTTTCTTTTTGCTGGTGCTCCCAGAGCCCACCGTCAGCTCTCTTATTTCACAAGACAGGTTCGGGTTTTCCATTTTATCTGGTGATTCTTACCCACTTCGATGCACGGCCCCCCCCCCCCCCCGGTAAATCATGATCACATGCCGAACAGGAGAAGACACGTTTCGCAGAGTTAATCCTTTGCTTCGATAGAAGTGCATTTTTTAATGCACTTCAAGATTCCCATTTTCCTATTAAGTGGATGGTGGAGTAACGACGCATAAAAGAAATGTCCGGACTAGTTCAGCAACGTAAGAACTCACGTTTTCTTCTAGAAAATCAGTGGTCTGTCGAGCTAAGTTGCTACACAAGGAAAGCGCTTAGGCCCGGCGCACGCATCCGATTTTTTTGTCGGATAAGTCATTAGCGGAAAAATGCCGAAAAAGCGATGAGCACGAAGTATAACAGTTGGGTAGTGCACAAATACCCCTTATTTCCCTCCGACCTCTGGGAAAATGCTGAGCAAAACAGTCGGTTATAGCTTGCTCGACACATCAGCATCGCGGGAGGTATATGTACACTAAGGATGGGAAAAAACTTACCGTTTTAACCGAAAACCGTTTTTTTTGTCCCTATTATAACAGGTTATTAACCGGTTGTTAAATCCAATAACGGGTAAAAAACCGGATTGTAAGATAGGCTCTATTTTATGTTCGATTAGACTAAAATTTACTAAGTTATGAAGCTTTGAATTTCATCATCTTAGGCCAACCAACGACAACCGCTTCCTCAAGGTGTCTGTTGGTTGGCGGATTACTGAAAGAGTCTGTATGAACAGCTAAATATTGACCAATGGATTGATTTCCTGTGAAAACAATACTAATAAAAAAAATTTTGTCTGCCAATGGCGTGCTTTTGGTAGGCAAAAAATATTTATCTTTAGTCGGAAGTTCTGTGGCGTCCGAAAGATTAGCATCTACGTTGAATGATGTTGTTTCCAACGAGAGGTGCCGACTCACGGATCAACACATTGCTGAAAGTCTTTACGAGCAGATTAGATGATAAATATTCGCCAATGAATTAATTTCTTGTGTTAATAAAAAATTTTGTCTATAATACTTACTTATTGCAATAATTACTCATTTATTATTATTACACAATGTATTAAGTACTTATTTATAATCATTACTTATTACATGAAATAATTGTATTAATACATACTTATTCTATATTATTATTGATAATAATAAATTATGTTCACGAATGTTGCTTTAAAAAAAAAACCCACCAAAAACTGGTTTTTTTCAAAAACCTGTTATTTTGAGCGGCTTTAACGGCCAGGTTAAACCTGAGGTGAAAAAAAACGGTTTAACCGAAAACCTTTTTTTTTTTTTGCAATAACCGCCATCCCTAGTGCAAACAAGAAAGAACATAAAATAATAAGAGAAAACACTACTTATAATTAAAATCGTAGAAAGCCTAATAAAATGCAGTACAACCCCGGGAATCCGAACTAATTGGGGCTGACCTCTGTTCGGATTCCGGGGAATTCGGATTATTCGGGAAATTCGGTAAAATACTCTCGATATACCAAATGCAGTAGAGTATTGACTCGGGTGCTCTGTGAAAACGTACAGGAAAGAGCACGCGGCGATTCGCACGGTAGAGTGGCAAACAAGTTGAGGGTAAAAAGATATCCGAGATTTTTTTCTACTAATTAAGGTGCTGTATTCATTCATAAAGACCATTTCAAATACTTCTTTTAAGTTAGGAATAAACATTAGCTTTGTTTCCGATTCTTAATTATTATTTTCCCTTCATTTTTCAGTAAAAACTTTAAGAAAATTTAAAAAAAAAAAAGTGTTCGGATTACCGAGGTTCTACTGTACTTACTTATTGGATTAGATTACAAGCACTATGGCAAAGTATACGACGCCAGATTTCAAAGCGTGAATTTATAACAACTAAAACTCAACATACTCGTGGGTTTCTAAGCGAGATCACGGGGAAAAAATAAAATACACATCAAATTTTTAGTTCTCCACAAATTATTCACTTCTATCAGAACTTTTTTAGCCGCCTGCGGCAACCAGCTGTTTCCAAAGAGGAAGAAAAAACCGAATTTTTCGCAACCAATAACGAATATTTCTGTATATATATATATATATCCTCATCTGGTAGAAGCAAGCGATCTCATGTTCATACCATATTTTAAACCATTAAAACTCAAATAACATTTTCATCATATACACCTATTAAACCCTCATTTAAAATTAAATATAATAAACAATATAACCTAATATTATTCACACAACGAAATACAGAAAGCTAATAAGATTAAAAACTATTACTATGAAAAAGCCAATCCAGATATGGAATTCCA
>BGPR01005793.1:7987-25724 GCA_013235015.1 Araneus ventricosus
TTAAGCGTAAAATAAGTCATGACTTTTCTGATAATGAAGTAGCCCGAAGTTTTGTAACGTGGACACCGCATTGAATCTCGGATGTTTTTAAATACGCTGGGCATACGTCGGACGTTCACGGTAGCCAAGAAGATGCGCCATTTCCAAACACTCCTACCTCTGATACGCTGGATGATATACAAAGATGCAGGAATTACAAGCCCTAAAGCGTGCAAAACTGTAGATAGCCAGAAAACTTGGGGCAACTTCATTATCAGGAAAGTCATGACTTATTTTGCGCTTATGGTCTTTACATTTCAATTTGCCATCACGATGAATTCCTATTTTCCATCCTAACACCTCTGCGGGTCGCTGTCGACGGTTTTCCTGCGACAGCTCCTAACAGCCCCCTATCTCGTTAGGATTGCATTTCCGAACATTCATTCCTGTGTGTATTCCATCCCTCCTAGAAATTTATTCCTCCTGTTTTGAATCACCTTGTATAACTATGTGACTCCGCGTTTGCCATTTCTTCTTACCCCATTCCTTCTTCGAGATGGCCACCACGATGATTGCTATGTGCATGGTCGTATTTGTAAAATGCTGTGTGCCCGTATTTCCTTTTTCTTCTTTTTACTTTCTCGTATACGATGTATACAAAGAGAAACTATTGCAATCGTCAAAAAATTCGAATTCGAGATTTTGACTAATCTCTACGTTTTATACCTCGATGAGTCCGAAAAACACAATTTTGGAGTTATGTCTGTCTGTGTGACCGCGAACACGATAACTCAAAAACTATTAAAGCTACTGGAATAAAATTTGGTATGTGGTGTTTACACATAATTTGTAGGTTTCTACAGAATTTTGGGCAAAATCCGTCCACGGGAAGTCTGTCTGTCTGTATGTCCATGTTAATGTGAACGCGATAACTCACAAACTTAAATAGCTAGGTGGAAAAAATTTGGTACGCATTTTTATCATCAAGAATGTAGGTGTGTATCAAATTTTGGACCAAATCCGTCAAAGGGTTGCCTGTCTGTCTGTATAATCGCAATAACTTCTTTAAAAAAATTGCTTTGATATATGAAATTTCATATGTGGCCTTCTTACCTTAATGGTAGATTTGTGACCAATTTTTGTGTCAATCGGTTGAAAAAAGGGCTTACACATTACAAATTCCGTTTCCTTTATCTTACACCAAGCCCTATTGGAAATAACTCCGGCTTCTATTCCATTTTCTCTCTTCTTTCCATACCTTCAGAAATCATGATGTGACATTTCGCTTACTTTTTTTCTCCACTGCGTTAGGGATTCTTGTTCGTTTTACTGTCTTTTAGCTTATTTTTTTCTCTACATGCGTTAGGAGTATACGAGAAAGTTTAGAGGATACCACTCCTGCTGGTCCTGTATGTTAACAAATGCCCTGTAGTGAAGATCCACGTCTATAATTAGCAGCCAACATTTCGACCGTCAGGTTTCATGAATCGCCAACGTTTTAGACCTTCCTGTGTCTGAAAACAATCTTTTAAAATTATGTCTGTCTTACCCTGAACACGTTAACTCAGAAACAGGACAAGTTAGCTGAATGAAATTTGCTAGCGGTCTTTACTCCAAAAGGGTTGATATGTATCAATTTTTTTATGAATCGCCAACGTTTTAGACCTTCCTGTGTCTGAAACCATCTTTGAAGTTATGTCTGTCTTACTGTGATCAGAGTAACTAAGAAACGGAACAAGTTAGATGAATGAAATTTAGTATTGGCCGCTGAGTATACGCGAATGTAGTCCAACAAGCAACATAATAAAAAATGACGTTTTATTCCAAGAAAACAAAAATCGCAGATACCAAAACTAACCAGCGCTTTTATAAATTAACAACACAAGCCGACAGCAGATCACCAATAAATATCAGTAACAGCACTTTCAGTAGTGCATATCTCATCAACTTGCTCTGCAGACAAAACTCCAAAAAGAGATTGATTCACTCGTTTGAGCTCCTCAATATTTATAGCTTTTCCCACAGATCATGACGTCAAAGTCCCACGAAGGTTCTCTATATCTCCGTTCCTAGTTGAGATAGAGCCATAATTCTTGCATTTTCTAGAGGCCAAATTTTCTGAATAGTCGCCAAAATGATCGCCAAGTTAGTAGCCAAATTCGGAGTCCGTTGTCTTGACTTCCAGTAAAAACTTCTGTAAAACTCTCTTTCCGGACATAAGACAAACATAGCAGGGAAATAGCATTTTAGATACATAACAGTATTTAGTCTTCAGTATGTTCAGATTTAGTGGCTCTAGCTCCAACTCTCTCCACTGTAGAGCGTTTTGAACAATTTGTGCATCACAGGCACTATGCTAGCTTAAATTCCTTATAATGTTTAAATCGTTATATTTTAAAAATGGTCTTCTTGCTATATCATGTTTCAGTCAATAAAACTTAGTAAATTATTTAAACTAAAATTGAAAGCAATCATCGCATGAATACATACCACAAAAACATTTATTTAAGAGATTTAAATACAATCTTCCATAAGAGAATTTTGTTTCTAAATGTGCAAAAAGGAATATTTCAGTGAATTCTTACTATAAATAAATCAAATAGGCAGAAGATTCTAAGAATTTTAATTATCTTTTCTCATTATAAATTCCAATGAATTGTTTTGTTGAAAATAAATAAATAGTAAAAAAATTATACTTTTACATTTTTCTCCTCATAATTCATACCGGCTATCTAAAGTCAATTGTGCTAAACAAATAAAAATATCAAAAAATACTTTTTTGGAAAATTCTACCCCAATACTGAGATAAATGAAATATATATGGGATGAATTTTCGTAAATAAACATGTTTTGGTAACTTGATGGTTACCACTATAGTAAGGACTGACAAATAAATAGAAAAATCACGGTACAGAAAATTAAACCATGAGCCCAATATATTTGAGTAAATTTAAGAAATAAAGTAATGTATTTTAGAATAGAATGAAGAATCGTGGAGCCTTCTTTATCAAAAATAAAATGTTTATTGGAAGTCTTCCACTGCACAAACATTTAAAACAAACTCATACACTGACACCACGCACGTTACATCACTGACTGACATCGAATTCCATGTTAAATCGTAATTCTTCTTCTCCGTTGCTAGACAACGATAGATAAAGACAAATACCGTTGCCACACTAGTGTTTTATAACCTTTAGAAAAGAAATGATACCAAACGATTTTTTAATTGATTTCTTTTGCAGCCAAACGATATTTTTAATTAATTTCTTTTATGGCCAAACGATTTTATCTAATTGATTTCTTTTCTTTAAATATTTTAATAATTCTACATATATATATATTATTTGTTACAAATATTACAATACATATACAGCTGACAACCAAACAAAACATGTTGTTGTAATATGATGTATGGAATGTTTTTCTAATACGTTTGGGGCGTGTATTGTCTCTTATTTTTATTAATGTTTCATGGAAAATCATACGTATGTATTAAAACAAAGTTTCGAAAAAAGAAATTTCGAATCAGCGAATAATCGACTCTTTCATCAATAGGACATTCAATTCATTTACAAGTGTTTATCTAAATATATAAGTGACTATTTAAACAAAACATGTTGTTGTAACATTATGCATGGAATGTTTTTTCTAATATGTTTGAGACGTGCATTGTCTTTTATTATTTTTAAAGTTTTATAAAGAAATCGTGCATATATTTTTAAACAAGGTTTCAGAAACAGGAAATTTCAGATCCGCAAATAACCAGCCCTTTCATCAATAGGAAATTGAATTCATCTTCTTAAAGACATATTCTTCTTATTATGAAAAAACAAGCTTAAATTCTATCTCTTCTGAAAAATATTAATGTTTTTACTCTTTTGAGAAAAAAAATCGTCTGAAAAGTACACAATAAAAGATTTCCCAGAATTCATTAAAAATTAAAATATTTGGTCGTGGATTATAAACAACCGCAATTTTTCTGATGCTATAAAATATTTGGTCGTGGATTATAAACAACCGCAATTTTTCTGATGCTATAAAATATTTGTTTTCATAATTCTCCACAGATGTTGCTTTATATGTTTTGTTTGATGAAAAATTTTAAAGTAAGTTTAATCTAATTGAACCTTTTGAATACATATCTTCAATACTGTGAACTCGGATACATTCAGTTTGAGTTATTGGAAATTCACTCCTTAAATATTCATCGATAAAGGCTTTGAAATGCATTTTTTGCATAATAAGTTTACATAAATAATTTTTCCATGAAAAATGCATTTAAAAAAGAATACTGTGCATTATTTTATTTCTAAGTAATGCTAATAATCTCTCTCAATACATTTTTCTTAGCTGTCTGAAAATTTTTTTCAATAATATTTTTATTTATCATTGGATGAAGCTTTAAATAATATATTTTTAAAAATAAATTTCTAAAATATTATAATGCACTTTAAAACCCGTTGCTTTAAAAAACTTCCATCTATTTTATTATTTGATAATTTGCTTGCTTAGATAGAAGATAAAAAAGCGGTTTTCTTTTTTAATTTAAGTCGGGAAATCATTTTCGAATACCGAGATGAAATTTTTGTATAACCGCACTTTAATCTTCAACAAAGACGAAAAATAAATATCTTGCAATAGTATGTAAAAACAAAAATTTCTTTATCAAAAAGAAAATTATAAAAAAAATGTCTATATAATATTTAGATAAGGTTTGTTTGCAGAATAATATTTGTTTATGTTTATGCAATTCTTCGAGAGAATTTTTCTTTCGCATTATCAAGCAGGAGATTTATTTATTTCTTTTTCAAAAAAGAATTACTCTAAAAGTACAACTTTTTTAAAATGCTCTGAACCCTTTATAAGGTCATTTTTTTCTAGTAATGGTATAATAAAATAACTTACGTATTGAGATTAATTTAAGAAAAGAAATTCATCTAGCTTATTAGATGACATTTTTGTTAATTAATTTTATTAATTAATAATTAATTACCACCTTTAACACCCCACACCACATGGCCGTCTTAAGAGAGTCATGTGGCTCCTGTCCGGGTTGGTATAGATGTAGATGGACTTTATTGAGTTGCAAAAAAATACAGCAAGAGAAGAATGATAATGAAGAATTTACACGGCTGATGTTAATACATAGAAATGTCAACAAAGTAAAGGAATATATACAATATCTTGAATAACAAGGAGTGAATGAAGGAAAAATGATGGATGTGGATGATGACGAACAACATGAGGGAGCTTACATCAATGCATTGGGTTGTTCGGAAAGTTTTTCACCGTTTGCGCTGATCACTGTAGGGGCATTGAATTGCTTTTAAGAACCTTTGAAATTCTGAATGGCATTTCAAGAACTGCATTTTCGGCATTTAATTTTTTTCTACTACCGCAAACGCAATGATACCTTTCAAGCTGCAAAAAGATGCGTGTTCTTTATGGAGTAAATGTTGTCGTGTTCTTTACGAAGTCAATGTGAACGAATCGTATCTAAATGATCGATCAAATTTCGACGGAGCTAATTTCACATTTAAGATAGACAACGTTCCCTCACACCGCCGTGGTTGCTAACGACCAAATCAGGACGCTGATCATAAATAATCATCGTATTACCTCTCGTGAAACAACAGAGTCTCAAAAAGCTGAAAGCGGCCAATTATGAGCGACTTGGTTTCGGTAATCGCCTAATGTTTGCGTACCCCACGAATTAAAAGTAAATTTTAAGCGGACTGAGTTTCCACATGTGATTAACTGCTCAAATGCAGCCATTCATTTTTGAAAGGGGGATGGAAATGGACGATGAGAAATGGATCGTCTACAATAATGTTGCCAGAAACGGTCAAGGAGTCATTCGAATGCGCCGCCGTCAACCACCCCAAGGACCAATATCCATGTCCAGAAAGTTACGCTCTGTTGCTGGTGGGATTGCAAAAGCTTTGTCTATTAGGAGCCGCCACCGGTCAGCTAGGCAATTAATTCGGTTAAATGCATTAGTCAGCTGGACAATTTCAAGCAAGCCATTGACCAGAAGGGCCAAGAATTGGCCAAACGTAAAGGGAATGGTCATTCACCAGGATAACGCTAGACGACATGTGTCTTGGGAGAACGGTGGAAATTGTTGGAGCTTGACTGAGATGTATTATTTCACCCTCCATATTGTCCCGAACTGTCACCTTTGATTGACCACCTTCTGCAAAGTTCATTAAAGAGGAAAAAAATTCAGTTCTCTGGGCAACCGCAAACAGAACCTTCAGCAGTTTTTACCGATAAAAGAGGGACGATCTTTGAGAGTGCAATAATGAAACTTTCCAAAAGTTAACGAATCCTTTCTCTCTCTCTCTCTCTCTATATATATATATATATATATATATATATATATATATATATATAAATGTAAGATCAGGCTTTAAAAAGGTGAAAGGCAGTCCATTTTGATCATAGAAGAGACCATTTTTGCTTAAATCTTCTTTTATTCAGGCATTACGTTATTTCTTCATAGTTAAAGTATTTCATTTTTACGTAGCTCCATGACCAGTATTCAGAAGTTTACGCCCGAGCGGCGAGCTGTTGTTGAAAGCTTACATGCTGGCGTAAAAAAGGGCAGAAATGAATGCGCAGGACGCTTAAGTACCCAGAAGAGGGAATTTCCCCTTTAGAACTCGTGACTTGAAAAGAAAGTTGTAGTGTGTTAATTATGATGAAAGTAGAAGTATTTAAAATGAGGCATTGTTAAGATTATTTAGGAAAGTTAAAAAATTAAAATATCATTAATTGAGATATATATATTATATATATATGAATATATATATATATTATAAAGTAGAAGCATATATATATATATATATATATATATATATATATATATATATATACATATATATATAACTTTCTTTATCATAGGTCTTCAGGTTTTTCTCTCATAATTACCTGTAAATGCACACCTCTTACTCAAATTTGGTTCTTGATTTATTGGTTTCAGATTTACTACATAGCTGGCGCCAGTATTTTTAAATTGAAATATTCCTTAATACTAGACAGGATTATCAACATTCAAATATTTTATTTTATAAAATTTAGATAAATAATTGTGTTACATTTACATTTTTGAGATTTTTAATATAGGTATCATACTAATTCTTTAATATCAAAATTAATTATATTGGTCAATGTATGTTGCTTCATAGATAGAAATCTAGTTTTGGCAATCTGTGAAATCAAGCTAAGTGGCGGTTTATATTAAAAATGTGGAATTATGGTAAGGATGGGTAGAGACACCGATTCTTTAATTCTTAATGAATAAGTATGGGTATTTTATTGAATGATGTATTTATTGTTTTTAGTGCAATATATCGTTGGATTACATTTTTTTGATTTTAGTACTTTCCATATAGTTTTGTTTTATTATGTATGATTTTTCTTTCTAAATTCTTTTATTTTAGGGTAAATTACCTTATCTGTTTTCTCAACAACTTTAGTAACAGGGATGGTTTGTACAGCAAAATTAATTTAACCTGGTTAAAGCTTGTCCACAGCCAAGCTGCTAAATTAATTGTTGAAAACTCCACATACTTGGATTGCCTTTTTCAATATTTTTGATAGTAACAATGTTCTTTTACATGTTGTCCTATGAATGTTTAAACTTATTTTTGTTCCTGGTAGCTATAGTATTTTCAACTCTATATTTTGTTTTAGATTTGGTTGTATTGTTTAAATAATGAATTTTTAGTATAGGATTTGCTTCTTGATATGTCTTGTTTACTTTGTTTTTGTATGATCATGTATAACAAGTTATATTTAGGTTTATATATATATATATATATAATATATCAAAACAAACTTAGAAACACAAGACAAAAACTCAAAAACAATGAAGACACAATGGCAAAAAATAGATAAGAACCAAAATAAAATTGAAAAATATCATAGCGAGCCGCTCGTCAGGAAGCGAAGCTCGCTCATGATATTATATATATATATATATATAAACCAAAATATAATTTGTTATATATGAACAAACAACAAAGTAAACAAGACATATCAAAATGCAGTTCATAAACTAAAAATTCATTAATTAAACAAAACTAAATCTAAAATCAAATCTAAAAAATTGAAAATACTATAGATACTAAGACCAAAAGGTAAGTTTAAACATTTAGATGTTAACACGTAAAAGAACTCTGTTGCTATCAAAACTATTGAAAAAAGGCAATTCAAGTTTATGGAGTTTTCAACAATAAAATTAGTGGCTCTGCTTTGGAAGAGCATTGCCTTGATATTCGGCATACAGGTAGTCCTAATGGTGGCTCAATGCGCCTCGAAGCCGGAATTTTAAAATTTAATCTAGAAATTTTTTATTTAATATTTTGTGGCCTTTTGGGTGATTTTTCGTACTAATTGCTTCATTGCAATCTTTCTAAATCGTAGGAAGGAAATAGATACACCATAAGAAAGAACACGCAATTTACGTTCTGATGAAGTTTGTTTTAAATGTCTAAAAGTTTGTTTTAAACGAAAAAGTTGCCGTATAATATTTTCTATAATTTTAATAAATTTTTAAAAATAATTTTTGGTATAATTTACAACAATACCTTTCATTGTTACAACGCAATTCAAACCGTTTTCATTGTTTAAACAAATATTTAATTGCATGTTTCTCTTTCATTGTGGAAAGCTGAGTTATTATCCTAATAAATTTTGCTTTCATATTTTTTTTCACCAAATTTTTTTTTTAATCTGTAAACAGACATAATAATAATCATGTCACGGGCAACGCCATGCGGGTACTACTATTTATCAAATGAAAAGGTGCATATATTATTGAATAATCTTTATTGCTAGTGTAAGAAACTAAACTAAACTAACAGTCTCTTTTTTCAGATAATACGATGCAACAAATTAATTATAAACAAAGAGACGCTATACGTAGATATGGCGCAACTTTCAAATAATAATGTTGTTTCAGTCTGTAAGACAATTTGGTGCCATTTGTAAAATCACATATGCACAGTGAAATTGTAGTTCATCGAAATCTAACTTCGCAATCAGAAAATGAAATTTCTAATCGTAATCACTTTTAGATCAATCAATCTCAAGAATTCAATATAAGACATGCTTGTATAGTCAATAATATGACAATTCAAGGAATTGTAATTTAGAATCAATTTCATACGTTCCTTTATTCTTGGAATTTAAATAATCAGACCAAAGACGAAAAATGCGAATATCACCTCTATCTCTGTAGTTAGTTGGAAATAAAATTACAATATTCATGTGGTATCTGTTCTTCGATTCCACGAATTACAATGGTGAAATTTCAGAAGATATTGAAACGATATTTCGATAAAATTACAATACCAAATTCTGATTGATGAAATTTTTTGATTGAGAAACAGTGAAATCTTGATTTCATAGTAAACTGGTCCCAATACTTTCTTGCATTTATATATTATCGTTGCAAATTTCTTAAATTATTCTCTGATATCTTCTTCTGTGAAACATAAATATTCATCTAGTGTTTTGTTTCGTAGCAGAAAAAAAAGTACAGTGAAACCTCTCTGAGCGGCCACCCCTCCGTTCCAAGAAAAATTGGCCGTTCAGAGGGGGTGGCCGCTCGAAAGGGTTTTCGTTACAATTACAAGATAATTGCTATAATACATAATATAAACAAGTCTGACACATATTTCTTATTTAAAATGAAGTTTGAGACTTATCTAAAGAGAAAATAGTACTTTATTTAATAATCTTTTACATTTTTTGAAAAAAGGATACAATTTATGACTGTTTTAAGTTTTTACCCTTCTCGAAAAAAAACCCATTTTTTCAAGTTCGTTTTTCAGTTTATAAAGTAAATCTCTAACCGATGCGTTTGTTAAATGGGATGGGCGAACCCACCCGGCGGCCGTTCAGAGGGGCTGGGTGGCCGTTCCTAGGGGTTGTTTTAACATTAGGTCTATGGGCCAAAAAATCCGTGCCACGAAAAATTGGCCGTTAAGAGGGGTGGCAGCTATGCAGGGATGGCCTTTCGAAGAGATTTCACTGTATCAATCTGATTGTGCAAATTTCAATAGATTTCCTTAAAATGAAAACTGTTTAACGTCTGAAAAATAAGTTGACAACATGACGGAATTAAATGTTCTAGAAGCACTCCAATGATATTCAAAAATGTGTTTTTTCCGCTAAATGACAAACAAATAAAAGTTAACCCTTCAACCGGCTGAAACGTAGAAAGTCGCTCTCTGATGACTATTCTAAAACCGGCTCCGTCGCAGAAAGTCGTTCTTCGATTATTACTCTTAAACTGGCTCCGGCGTAGAAAGTTGCTCTCTGTCTATTACCTGAAAACCGGCTCTGAAACATTTGCGTTCACCATTTAGCTACAGAGAGGCCGTTTTCAAAGCATTCAGCTGAAATATTTTTGACGTTCAAAGGGTTAAAAAATCATCATCATTATTTTGGCACGTTCTTGGCAGAGCTTTTTCACCGATCTTGAGAAGAGCAACTTAACGATATTGAATGGAGAAAGATTGATAATGGCGGATTTGACCATTAAAGTTATTCCTGTCAACATTTAGAGAAATAAGATGATAAATCGTCTATAAATTTTGTAAATAGGTATGATGTATTTGTGTATGTCGTATTGTCTTGAAAATAAATGAAACATTTCAGCTCAGTGGTCCTTGCAGTAATTAATCGGGGTTCCTGCTTCATTTCCAAAAACATGGCGGAGATAGATCAACTTCATTGCGTTCGTCTTCAAATTTAGCCAGTTCGTTAAAATCATTTTCCATGTCAATAATTTCCGAGAAAAAATATCAATAGGTTGTTTATAATGCTACGGACCAGTTTTCTGGTTTGTTTACTTATGTTAAAACCTTGATATTATCTGCTTGTATGTTGAACTTCCGCTTTGAAGATCTTAGCATTACACCAGAAATACGCATTACAGGCATGTAAACAAACCAAAAAACTCGTCCATAATTAATTTTAAAAATATCCCGTAAGAATTTTTTTTTTGCTTTGATTTCCGTCAATAATACCCACCCTATTTAGAGCTCTCTATAGCCTTAACCATTCATCAGAAAATTGAGATACTTTGTACTAAAGAATTTGCATGTGTGCTACAAGTTTTCACGCCGTCTAATAGCCGTATTTGGAACTATTATTTTCATTCGCTGACTGTTTTGCCCATCTCTTTATTAAGTCAACAAATTTTAAAACTTTTCAGGTGTAAACAACTCTGAATAGGGGAATTTTAATTAGGAAAACGCTGTAGGTAATTTACAGATGGTTCTCGTCCGTATAATGAGGTCCATACAAGATATTTTCATCTTATTCCAAAACTTTCAAAGAAATGTTTCACATAAACAAAAATATTTATCAGCTTAATCAAAACTTATACATCAAAAATTCACTCTGAAAAAAACTTACTAATTAAAGTTTTGCCGGGTAAACAACTTACTAAACCCATATCACTAATTGCTAAGAGAAACTCAACAAACAGCAAGCGCTTTTGCAGCAACTATAATTGCTAATATAATAGCCCAGATCTGTCTCTCGGTAACGCTCTGACGTCACCGACAATAAAACTCGTGCCATAGCACTGCGAGACGTTAAACAGCATTATTTCATTGTTAGAGAACCTAAATATCAGTAATTTTAAATTTAAAAGAGTAATTGTCGTTCTAATTTCAAATTTAATAGCTCTAAAATAGTGAAATAAAATTTGCTATCGATTGATATAAAATTTATCTCTCTATGATCAATAGTTCCTGAGAAATTTTAAATTATATTAATCCTATATTTCAAATTAATTTCCGTTTTCTAATAGAAAGTAGTAAATCGCATTAGTGGTATATCATGCGCGTGATATAGTTTGGACGCCACGATGCATATGATTATTTATTCCAATAGTGATGATATAATTTGATAACATTTTTTGGCAACGTTTGACAAGCAGAGAAGTGTTTTGTTTCGATTAGAATTTCGAAAAAGAATTCCTTTGAAATTTTAACTTTGGACTTACTTTTGACAAGCTGAGAATTTCATGGTTATTGAATTATAATAAAATTGTTAAACAACGAAAATACTTCACACGGAATGTTATTGACCAAAAGATTTTTTTGAATAAAGAAATATGTAAATAATATGAAAATAAAAAAATATTTCCTGTCATAAAACATATGTTTATTTTATTTGTTTTCAATCAATGTTAAACATTTCTCTCGCATATATATCTATTTAAACACGTAAAATTTGAAGGGAAATCTCTCGAATGAAGAGGCAATTTGCACCCGTCATACCATGACGGGTGATTTTCTAGTAATACAATAATTAATTTTGGAAAATATAGCATAAGATTTTTTTCATAATGTATCTCAAAAATAGCTGTATCTCAAAATGTGTATTTTAGATGGTATAGTTAATGTCCATGATTCATCAATAACCTCAGAAACCCAAAAGCTTTTTTTTTTATCAAAATCGTATAGTCTGATAATTTTCAACGTCCTTAGCAATGTAGAACTTTTTCACTGCGTATTTTACTCAGACCTTTAGAACTGTGACTGTTAACAATCTCAACAGTTATTTCTATTTTAGAAGCAAACGGACTCTAGATAGACGACTAAGATCTGAACAGCTTTTATTATTATTACTAGAAAATCACCAGTCATGGTATAACGGGTGCAAATTGCCTCTTCATTCGAGAGATTTCCCGTCAAATTTGACGTGTTTAAATAGATATATATGCGACAGAAATGTTTAACTTTGATTGAAAACAAATAAAATAAACATGTTTTATGGCAGGAAATATTTTTTATTTACATATTTCTTTATTCAAAAAACCTCTTTGTAAACAACATTCCGTGTGAAGTATTTTTCGTTGTTTAACAATTTTATTATGATTCAATAACCATGAAATTCTCATCTTGTCAAACGTAAATCAAAAGTTAAAATTTCAAAGGAATTCTTTTCCGAAATTCTAATCACAACAAAATGCTACTCTGCTTGACAAACGTTGCCAAAAAATGTTATCAAATTATATCATCGCGATTGTAATAAATAATCAGGTGCATCGTGGCGTAAAAACTATATCACGCGCATGATATTCCACTGACGTAATTTACTACTTTCTATTAAAAAACGGAAATTAATTTGAAATATAGGATTAATATAATTTAAAATGTCTCGGAAACTATTAATCATAGCGATAAAAATTTTATATCAATCGATAGAAAATTTTATTTCACTATTTTAGAGCTATTAAATTTGAAACTAGAACCACAATTACTCTTTTAAATTTAAAATTACTGAAATTTAGGTTCTCTAACAATGAAATAATGTTGTTTAACATCTCGCAGTGCTATGGCGCGAGTTCTATTGTTGGTGACGTCAAAGCGTTACCGAGAGACAGATCTGGGCTATTATATTAGTAATATTACTAGAAGATTTGTACCAGTTTCAGACGTGCTTTTAGCTTGCCAACTATATCTCGGATCTGATTGTCACAGTTTAGTAACGAAAGTTGTAGTAGAAAAGCTCATGAATATTGGCAGAGTGTTTAAGAAATTAAAAAAGCATGAAACGCGGAATTGGTGAATCAATTGTTTAATTGTTTAATGTCTCTTGTCTTCCCATCGTGCAAATCTCTCTCTTGCCAACCTTCGCTTCTTTGTAGTGGTATCTTCTCTACCCACATTGTTCAATTCAATAATTAAGTGCGCAAAAGGGAGAGGGACCTCAAAATACTTTCTCTTTCAAAGATAAGGGAAATTCACTTCGGCCCTCTCTCCCTTGTTCCTCTCCTAATTCTAAGAAAAACCCCTCTCCTGTTTGCCGCGCGCGCTGAGGGTGTGGCGTCTGCTCCAGTGGGTCGTAGCCACGCCCACATCCCTAAAGCGTTAGAGGCTGTGTCACGGCTTTTCTATTATAGAATTTTTATCATTGAATAACCAAAGTATAAAAAATGCGCATGAGTTCTTTTTATTGCATGTATACATGTCGTTTTTGTTCATTTTATATGTGATCAATTATTGTTTCTTTTTCTCTTATTTATATTGTTCAGTTCTATTTAGTATTATCATAAATATTATTAACTTCCTTCTTACTTGTTCCCTTTATTTTTTAAAATTGCCATTTATCTTCTGTTTTTCAAAAAGTATTGCTCTTTTTTAGTGTAAATACCGTTCAGAGTTCATGTTCTTCTTTGTTTACAGTGTTAGTGTGCTTATTTTTATTTTCATTGAATATGAAATGTGTTCTTTTAAATCTGTGCATCCTCCGCACTTTTATTAGCCTATCTGTAATTTTTTTTTATCCTTAACATAGATGTCGTTTCCATACCCATTCAGTAGTCATGGTTACAGGCAAGGGGGTATGAGAGGGGTGTTCCATAGCTATGCCCATTCCAAGGTCGTCTTATCCAATTCAGCTAGAGCCCAGGAGAGCCTAAAAATTTATTATACAGTGAAATCTGTGTATAACGATACTATCTATAACGATATCTTTTGGTCCCAGCGTAATTCCTATTTACTCCATGTATTTTAAACCTGCCTACGAAGGTAATCACTTTTTAGACTCCCCTGTCTGTAACGATAATTTTACATGTTTAGAAAGCTGGTACAGAAGCATCCCGATTTGTTTTCCCTTGGGAAATGACACCATATGGTCAAGAATGCCAGATAACCGAGAAATCAGGAAGAGGGAGCTAGAAACCGCAGCCATTTGTACAGGGGCACCTGGGGGGATAGCTATTGGAATTTGCTTAGGCCCGGTGCTCAGTAGCCGATTTGTATCGTTGAAGCTATAAAAATAATAGTAACACACATGCCCCTGTGGAGACACACAAGGGGAGTGGGGGTTACCATTGTTATTTTTATAGCTTCAACGACACGAATCGGCTAGTGTGCACCGGGTCTTAGATATTTGTTGCTTCTGACTCCTGATAAGCACTAACTTCTTCACTCGCATTTAGCTTCGGCCTGACCACTTGTTCCTTGAAATTCGCTTTTGATGTTGAGTGTTAACAACTTGAATCCAGGATGGCGCGGCGTAAAACATTGGCATTCGAAGAAAAGCTACAGATAATTCCTGAAATCAATCAAGAATGACAGCAAGTTGATGCTACTAAAATTATAGGATTTTTCAGTCAACGACGGCTACTTTTTTGAAGGAAAAAAGGAAAAACATTGAAAATTCTGTGTAAAAAAGTAAAATGGATAGCAAACGAAAGAGATTTATATATGCTGTAAACTGACGATGCTGAGAAAGTTTTCAACTAAAGTTTTCATTTTGAAATCCTTAAAAAAAGTTTTTATCAGTATATGAAAATGTATATTTTTTATGTTTATAAAATGCAATTTTATATCAGCTTTTATTTATAAGATGAATCAAGAAACGCAATAAAATGTTTGTATATTAATGCATGCATATGCACATAAACATTGGATAAGCAAATCCTCAAAATATCTATAACGATAACATGTCTATAAAAATATATATTTTGGGTCCCTTCAATATCTTTATAGACAGGTTTTCTGAATATCAATTTTATTTTAATTTTAAAGCAAAAAAAAAAATTATTTATACTTTTAAATATAATAAAAGTATATGTTAGAAGTAAAAATAAGATTTGAATTCGTAACTGGACTTATTCTAGATTTTGTAATATTATATAAGCATGTATGCCAGGTCAAAAAATGTTCATACAGAGATAATCAACGAGAAAATCCTAAACGATGCGTATAATTGTAGTTACATAATTGTAGTTAACTATTAATTGTAGTTAATGATGAAGTAAGCAACTGTACGCTGATAACTAATATCATAGTAATTCATCTGATGTAGTTCCTTAATCATACTACATTTTGTTGTGTTACAATTTGCGAAGTGTAGCGACATTTTTTAAGGGGACATACGACTGTTAATCCTCGAAAATTTTCGATTTCATGAAAGATATATATTATTTCCCTGTCTTTTCTGGACAATTTAAAACAATCCGCGTTAAAAAATTCCCATAAATATGAAAGTTATGAAGGAAAATGTATCAGCTCTTCAACGTAAGCATTGAATATGGCCGTATCTTTAAAACGCTATATCTCAAAATGTGTTTTTGGTATTGCGCGCACGATATCTCAATAACTATTGGATATTATTACATACAAATTTTTACCGAATATGTATTTTGCTTTATTCTACAAATTGAACTACATTTTTGTACATATTTCTCCAAAGAAATTTTGTTGGGAGGGGGGTAAAAGTTGAAATTTAACTATTTTTAACATTTTTATTTTAAATTGGTATATAAAATAGAAATTAAATTTAAATGTTGATAAATTGTGGGTTCATTTTCTTAAAAAGACTGTTTGTATTACTTAGATATCCAAAATATTGTGTTTAGATAAATATTTTATCCGTAATCATGCGCGTAAGGTGACTATCTCATTTTTTCTCCAAAAATTATACTTATATTCATTACTCTCTCAAATACGTAACAATATGAAGGTTTGAAAATGTGTGTGTACTATAAGAGAAAGAACAGATATTTTCTAGAAAAAAAGTGAGTTTGTGAATAGCATTGTTTCAGAGAATCGAATTTGGACAATTTTTCATCATTTTTTCGACGTTTAAGAATCGTATGTTCCCTTAATTGCAAAAATACTCTTTATATTGTGAGTTATTTAGACACAGTATTATTTTGCCGTTAGTATCTTTTCATACACAATATTATATACTGTAACATCAGACAAAAAGAATAGCCGTTATTTGTAACAAAAATAATTTATTTGGCTGTTTACAGGAAAGTTCTCGTTTAGTCGTACATGAAAATTAGAAGAATTGAACTTTTAAGCTTGAAAAATTAAATGAATAACTTCGAGCGCGCAGCTGGGCCTCGAGAAACAAACATCTAAAAATAGATGAAAAAGCAGCAATCAGTTCAGTCTTTGGAACATATGACTGAAGACTGAAAGCAACTGATTTCGTTATAATACCCATAAATTTTGAGCATAAAATTGTCGATTATTATTCATAAAAGAAAATTTAAGGTTATATTAGACTAAAATTCCTAGTTAAATTTGCTTAGATGGCCCTGGTCCATTCACAATATTCTCACCTTATTCCAAAAATTTCAAAGAAAATTCTCACTTTCAAAGGAAATATAGCAGCTTAACCAAATCCTATACAGATAAAAAAAAATTCCACTACAGAAGAAAAAAAATCCTTATTAATCCCATCCGAAACTCGGTGGGTAAATAACCTTGCCGAACCCATATCACTAAATAGTTGTTAGTGTTGTTTATTCAAAGCCTATTTATTCTTTTTTCTCCTCTTTTCTCCATTGCAGATCTTCCTGGATATTGTATCGTTTCTCCTGGATTCGCCTCGCCTCATCCAGAAGCAGTCCGTAAGTAAGAAGAATTTTCTGCTTCGTAAACACGAAATCGCGATGGAAGCTCTCTAGGCGAAAAGGCGGATGGGATATTCTTCTGCGAGGGGGAAAGTGTCCATATTGAAGGGCAAATCTAGGACATCCAGGATGCTTAACCTGTTGTGCAGTGAAGTTCCCGGCGAAGAGATGGGAGTGCTCGTTCCATATGCAGCATGGAATGAGCTGGCGTTATCTTTCATTGCTTCCTATTTTTCGCGCCTCGGCAGAAATGTAGTCTTGCATTAAAAAGGTAGATAGATTCAGGGCTGTGCTGGAGTCATTGATTCTGTAAATGAGGCATTCGGATAAGGATAGAGTTCAGGAAAT
>BGPR01005793.1:25734-61558 GCA_013235015.1 Araneus ventricosus
TCCTATTTTTCGCGCCTCGGCAGAAATGTAGTCTTGCATTAAAAAGGTAGATAGATTCAGGGCTGTGCTGGAGTCATTGATTCTGTAAATGAGGCATTCGGATAAGGATAGAGTTCAGGAAATGCTGTTTTACGCTATCGTGGTGTAAGTCACGATTTTCTTACATAAGTTTTATTGTTATTTCCTTGTACACGAAGTATATAAGGATAAAGTATTGTGTAATCGTCAGAAACTTTGACTCGAGAATTTTGGGAAACTCTTCTTTTAGAACTTTTTCTTCTCTTTGCGTTTAGAACTTAGCAAAAACTATTACTGAAACTGGATGCTTTACCTGTTGTGCCGTGAAGAGATGGGAGTGCTCGTTCCATATGCAGCATGGAATGAGCTGGTGTTATCTTTCATTGGCTCCTATTTTTCGCGCCTCGGCAGAAATGTAGTCTTGTATTGAAAAGGTAGATAGAATCAGGGATGTGTTGGAGCCATTGGTTCTGTAAATGAGGCATTCGGATAAGGATAGAATTGAGGAAATGTCGTTTAAGCCAAGACCAAAGTGGTGTACGTCACGATTTTCTTACATAGCATCTGAATACTGCTAGAAGTTACCAATTCAAAAGAAAAAGAAAAATGAGTTAATGTGTTCTTGTTTTTTAAAATGCCATTGATGTAATAGTAAAACCGTCGGTATGCAGCATACACTGCAGATATATTGATATGCGCATTTGTTTCTGTTACAGAGATGTCATTTTGAAACAAAAAAAACTCCTGAAATCATTTTTCTTTTGATTTAGTCGCTTTTCGCATTATACCGACGGTATTATTTCTTTTTCGTAAAGGAAGTAATCGGCAGAAACTTCTGCTTCTACATTTTGGCGAAACTCCATGTTTCAGAATTCTAATTCCGAAAAAATAATTATTGGAATGATCTCTATCTGTTAGGCTATGAATAAGATAACTCAGAAATAGAACGAGTTATACAAATGAAATTTGGTATGTATAATAGTTTGGTAGTTGTAAATCTATATAAGAGTTTCTCAGCCCGTGGTACACGTAACACTGGGGATACGTGGGAGATACACGAAAGTTATGTTAGTAATGGCGGAAAACACATAACTTAAGAATGTTCTAGACTTCATTCTCCCAAGCTTGTATGAAAAATGAAAATGAAAGTAAAAATTGTACGAGTCCGAACGCCTATTCATAAAATAAGAAAAAGGAAGAAGTAGATTAATATCTAATAATTCTTATCTCTCATAATAAATTAATGTAAAATTATTTTAATGCTGTTTTCATTTGTTTTGACATTGAACTAATATTATTTTTAATGGAATAAAATATTAAGTCAAAAATCAATCATACCATTTTAATTTATTATTAGAGTCGTTTTACTCTCTCGTAATTAAACCTTTGCGGACAGGTGACTTTTTAGAATAATTCGATCAGGTTGGCGCACTTTATTCGCCATCCCGTTTTCTGCAACTCTACGCTTATTTAATCATACACAACTTAATTTTTTATGGTATAATAAAATTAGAGGTTGAAAGGATGGATGATACAAACATTTGTGTTCGAGTTTGAGTCTATATTCTTCGTGAACTGGATTGCACTCCACGTCAGTCTCAATCAGTTCTTCGCTGCTGTACCAGTCACTTCTCCGTCGAGATTAAAGGCATCAGATTCACCCTCAGCTGAGACCACGCCGTCTCGTAATCAGTTTCTGGTCGCTACTCAGTCACTCTCCCGAGAAAGCATCAGACTACCCTCAGCTGGATTGCACTCCACGTCAGTCTCGGAATCAGTTTCTTGGTCGCTGTACTCAGTCACTTCTCCATCGAGATTAAAGACATCAAGCGCGATCAGACCGGACTGACTGATTCATTGTCAGTGGAAATGTCGGAGCAAGTAAGAGGTACGTTAATACGAGGTTAGAAAGGTGGCGATATCTCCACCTTCGATAGTTTTTATTCATCTTAAGCCGCTTCCAGACTTGAATACTCATGTTCTGAGAAGCAACGAACGTACATACCTGCATTCTCGTAGCATGCGTGCGTGATCCGCGCCACCTAGGATTCGCAGCGCTCGTCTGTGTTGGTGTTTATCCTTCGCCGTCGCTCAGTATATTCAATCAACATGGCTTCCCGGCAAAGAGAAATGCAAGCCGTTGCAGCTGCCGCATTTATTATTATGAAAGAGATTTTAAAGAAAAAGTAAACAAAATCGCTGGTGGGTTACAAGATTGCACCAAAGACAAAATGTCAGCACATTATTAAATGACTTGCGATTTCAAGTGTCATCAGGTCAATTTAAATATTTTGTCGGATATTTATATGTGCATAGTGATGTGGGGTGGATAAATACCCAAAAACTGGGTATTTTGCAAAGAAATAAAAGCATTTGCTAATGGTGATTCGAAATGAAACATAAAATTTATAAACACGAAAACTGGATGTTTGAAAAAAAGGATTTGCGAAAGGTGATTCAGAATGAAACATATAAATATGCCTAAAATAAAGTGTTTTTGATTTTCTTTTTTTATTATTTATGTATTAAATTTTAAAAGATATTTTAATTATTTATACGTTAATAGCATTCCGAGTGTCAGGTATTTTTATTTCTATAATAATTTATAATATTTTCAAATATTTCTTCTCGTTTATTTCTTTAAGTGGAATAAACCTAAACTATGAGTAACAAATACTTATTTATTATTCATAAGATTTTATCCAACCAAGCAAGCTGATATTTGAAAAAACTAAAAGAATAACCTTTCAAAATATGGCAACACTGATTACTATCGCAACATGATTAATTACTATGAAAAAACGAGACTGATTTTAATATTCTGATGCAATTCTGCTTCTCTTATAGTTAATTTTCGTTCAATTTTTTAATTAATATAAAAAATAATTAGAAAAAATATTAACTAGATACGAAGTAACAAATTCTAAACTAGTTAAAGTATTCTCTCGTCAGTTAAATAATTTCAAACAAAAACTAGCTACACGAAATTATCAACAGAATATGCCTTTGATAATCGAAAATATCCCCTACAACGTAACCAATTAGTAATATATATACAATAAAAACTTTAAAAAATAAGTATTTTCTTGAGAAAAGAAAACGTTCATAAAGTTAAAAATAAATAAAAAGAATTACTCAAGGAGAAACAAAATAAAATAAAGATAAAAATAAATCTTATTGAAAAACGCTTCTTTTCTAGACAGAAACAATAAAGAAATAAATCTAATTAAAATATAAAGCACAGGAATTAGATAAGTGTGCAACAAAAAAATAAACATCGACGCAAATCTTGATAAATTCTTACGTTTTCTAGCCTTAATTTAATTTTCGTTTCATCCGGGGAATCTTGGGACTGCTTTGTTTTTAATAACTCCGTCATAAAATTCGAATAAAAATTTCCGTTGCTTTCGCTAATTAATAAGTATACTTTTTTGAAAACGCGTAGATTGTATTTTCTGCGTCACTAGGCTACAATAATGGAAGTCAGTAACTTTTATCTGAAATTCTTGGGTTGAATGAAATTGTTAGAGTCTAGAACACGGATTCCGGTAAATTGAGCATAGAAAATGGAAGGAATTTATTTTAATAAAGGCATCTAGAACAACTCTGTTTTGCTTAACAAGTAAATCATAATTGGAAAGTGTCCCCTGCTTTTTTCCATCAAACGCTTGACTTCAAATGAGCTTTTATGAATAACTCTGGGATTACAGATTACCTAAAAATTAACTCTAGCTCAAATGTGGGAAATAATTTAGTTAATCGGTTTTGAATGAAGTATTGTTACTTGTTACTCGGAACATTATACTACGAGGACAGATCCAAAAATAAAGTGTACAAAGGTATTAAAAAAATTATTTATTAACATTAAACAGGAAATACAATAGTGAATTGAGAATAATACTTGCCGATCACTTTTTCACACAATCACCAAATCTATTTAGGCATTTATATGAACGCAGGACCAACTTGTTTAACCCGGTTTGGCAGAAATCACGTCATGTCCATTGAGACAGTTCTTGACAACTGTTTTTACATCATTCTCTGAAGAGAACTTTGTTCCAGATAAGTGTTCCTTCAATTTCGGAAAAAGAAAATAATCATTGGACCATGTGAAGTTGTCCGACTCAAACGCCATGTCATGCTGAGTGATGATGTCATCCTCTTGCATGACAATACCCATACTGCTCGCAAAACTCAAGATTTGCTGCGAAAGTTCAAGTGGAAAGTCTGGAGCCAACACCCTACACCCCAGATTCGGTACCCAATATAGGTTCCAAACACTTATCTGGAACAAGGTTCTCTTCAGAGAGTGATGTAAAAACAGTTATCGAGAACTGGCTCAATGGACATGACATGATTTCTGTCAAGCCGGGTTAAACAAGTTAGGCCTGCGTTCAGATAAATGCCTAAATAGATTTGGTGATTATGTGGAAAAGTTATCGGCAAGTGTTCCTCATAATTCCCTTTCGTATTTTCTGTTTAATGTTAATAAATAATTTTTATTACCTTTGTAAACTTTTTTTTGTATCCATACTCGTATTTAAGGAAATTTATAGTACTATCTAAGTTGTGAGAATATAGAAAAGGCGGATTATTTCCAGCTAAATAATTATTTAATAATTATTGAAGGAAATAAAATCTTTCTATTTCATGTTATTTTTAAGAAACTGATTGCATGTTATGTTACAGCATGTGATCAAATTGCATCAACAGATCCTGAGCCACGGATTACTGCACGGATCTTCAATAAGCGGTGATACATTTCACATGTTTCAACGGTCTGCTTTAGGTGAGTAAAGAACTTCTGTGAAATTTTCTAAACATCACGGTGAAATATTCGTAACGAATAAAAATATATATATTTGTAGAATTATTGAAATATTTAGGGAAAATAAATTAATTAGATAAAAAAAAGTTTGGTCATAAAAGAAATTAATTTAAAAATATCGTTTGGCTGTAAAAGAAATTAATTTAAAAATATCGTTTGGCTGTAAAAAAATTAATTAAAAATATCGTTTGGCTGTAAATGAAATTAATTTAAAAACATCGTTTGGCTCTAAAAGACATTAATTTAAAAAATCGTTTGGTATTAATTCTTTTCTAAAGGTTATAAAAATATAGTGGCAACATTATATATTTGTCTTTTTGCTAACGTTGCCTAGCAACGGAGAATAATAAGAGGATTGCACATGGAATTTGACGCCAATCAGTGATGTAACGTTTGTGATGTAAGTGTATGTGTTTGTTTCACATGTTTGTGCTGTGGAAAATGTCCAATAAACATATTATTTTTGATAAAGAAATCTCCACGATTCTTCATGCTATGCTGAAATACATCACAAAGGAATGTTGACATACCATATCTTGTACAGATGTTGTTTAAAATAGAAGTCGTTGTGGTTTGACCTTATTTTTTCTATTTTTTATTTTATTGTTATTATTTATTATTTTTTACTTTATCCAGCACAGATTTTTTGCACACGCTCACCTGAGCTCATTCACCGATCTTACGTAAACAAACAACGAAAAATTGATGGTGGCGCATTTGACCATGAAAGTTATTCCTGCCAACATTTAGAGAAGTACCAATTTTTGCGCCAATTTTCATGACTTCCGACGGAATTTCCAGATGAGTTACATGTATTTCTCTAAAATAAAGCCTTTTCTCATTTTTCCTCATTGGGGAATTATTAGAGAAACGTTTTGCAGCACAATTTGGATCATAAAGTGATTTAAAAATTAATTATGATTTTACGAAATTTTGTTGGAAAGTTACCTCATAGGTGGGGATACTTTGCACTGGTTAATTTTTTTCAGTATATTACAGAAACAAATTCCTTGGATGCAATTCTAGATATATTTATTGCAAGCCTGGGTGGAAATATACAAGATAAATTTCATAAATGCCTGATTATAATCATCAGTTTTACGTCATTGCGTTCTGTCAAATCAGGATGGCGCTTTAGAAATCCTTTTACCCAATTATTGCCGTGTGTGATATTAATATATTGTTACGAACATGGAAAGTCGCTTCCCAGCAATGTTAGTCCTATGGTTGGGAAGAGAGTTTTACAAGGTTAAGTATGGAGTGACGACAGCGACTGTTCCAGAATCCCTGACTTGGCGACCATTTTGGCGACTTGGCGAAAAATTTGGCGATCTTGGCGAAAACTTTGGTGATCTTGGCGAAAACTTTGGTGATCTTGGCGACAAATTTGGCGATTTTGGCGACAAATCGATGATTCCAGAAAATGCAGCCCTTTTCTCGATATTTCTATTAGGAAAGGGAATACACTTGAATATACGAGAAAACTCCATGTGACGTCACGGCCTGTCGGAGAGGGTATATAAGGACGGCGCCTGGATCAGAGTGAGTAGTGTTGATCCATTGGGACCGACTTTAGAGTTTCTTCTGCAGTACGAGCTAAGAAGCTGGTGAGCTCAGCGCTATTGAAAGTGCTGTTATTGTCGTTATTAGTTATTTGCTGACTGTTTGTGTTGCTAAATATCAAAGTGCTGAACTGTTATTACCTGTGAATTGTCGTCCGTTTAAATTGCTAATCTGTGCAAGAAATATTGTTTCCTGTACCTGTGCTACATGTTTTCCTGCATATTTGTGAATAAACTTTCGTTGGCGTGTTTACACCATACACCCACAGAAAGACTTTTGCAACAATATCTATCTATTACCGCACCTTCTTAGCAAGATAAACGTTTATTATCATTTTAAGATCTAAACTATTGACAGGAAAACCGAAGTCACTGAATTGGAAGGTCTTTTCCTTCCCATTGGAGAAAGCCTGGGGATTTCCAAGCTTAGTTATAAATTAGCTTTCTTTTGTAACAAACTGTTCACTTCGGGATACCATAAAAGTTTCTGCCTCTTTAAAAATACCCTAAACTTTTGAAATCACGTCAAATTGAGCTTCTAAGATCTCTGGAGAGATTTCCGTATGCTTACAAGTCCCTAACTTCCTTTTATACACTCTGGGCATATCTGAAGCTTAAGTAAATATTGTTTTATTATTATTTAATGCAAAAATAAAATAAAATCCATCTGGGGTTGCTGTTTATCACAAATTTACATGGTGCGAAGAATTCCTCCTTTTCGGTGCAAAGTCACCTTACGTCCGAAAAAAATTAATTACAACTTAATTAACAAATATAATTGGCATTCAAAGCAACAAAATGAAAGTTAGGCTTATTATCTTTCACATTTAAATGCACTTGCCTTCAGGAATGTCATACTTTCCTCAGCAGAGACAGATTTTTCAGCGCCAAAATTTTCGCTGAAAAATTGGCTCATTGTCTTTTCCTTCTGGAACCGCCTAAATGATTGTTATATGCGTTTAAGGAATTAAATACACTACTCAGTGTTCCCAAGAAGCTGGGGGAAAAATGAAAATTAGGCTTATTATCTTTCACATTTAAATGCACTTGCCTTCAGAAATTTCATACTTTCCTCAGCAGATCTAAAATCACAATCTCAAATCACACTAGAACAATTCCTCGTCATCTGACCGCGGTTCAAAATCACGAGGTCCGTCCCAAATAACTCTCATGTTGCTTCAAAACTGGACTTTAAGTTAAGTTTACTATACACTTGCCTGCACTTATACCACTTTGTTAATAGATTTAACCCTATAATGATGTTTCGGCGATCGGATGCTTATCATTTAACAGAAAAGAAAGCCGTTTCTTTGTTAACCCCTTAAGGATCGCATTTTTTTTTTTTTTTTTGCTATCTAATAAAATGACCCCTCCTGTTTTGGAAAGGGACTGTCGTTTTCATTCATCTAAGAAGGCACAGAATACTTGATATTTGATTACAAAATAGAAAGTACAGAAGAAACAGAAGACGTACACAATAGTGATAACAATATACGTTTTGCGCGCAACGCAGCAGCATCAACAATATTGTTAAAAATCAACTGACCAATTACGATACAATCAAAAAACAAAAATCATGCTTTAATAAAAATTAAAGCACATTAAAAGAAAATAAATAAAATGGAAAAAAATGGAAAAGAACTCGAATGGCGAAATTTTTCAAAGCGCCTCTCGCCATCGGAGTTCTAATATCGATAAATTTTCTGTCAAGGGAATGACTAAATAGTCAAAAAAATATTCCCTCTGTGGCCTGAACTTATCCAACAACTGAAATAAAGGGAGAAAAACCTTCTTAAATAAGAAAAACTTCATAAAGTATTTTTTTAACAAATCCGATAGAGAGAATAAAGAAAGTAATTCACATTACGCTCTGATAAAATACAAGTAAGAATGACGCCTTCGAGAACATACCAGAAACAAAGGATATTAGGTCTAGAAGCTAGCAAACCTAGCTCCATCTATTGAAAAAAATTCGAACCAAATTAACAGAAGTTTAAAACCACTTCATATACTAGAATACTTGATGTGCTTATAGATTCTACGTAATTTTTATGTCAAATTATAAAGCTAATTAATGATTAAATTTTAGTTTACAAGCCTGAAAATGCGATAATTCGATGCACGTGAATATGATGGGCGCAAGACTTCTGGAGTTAAATGTTTAATCCCTTGTTCTGTTGCGACACTTAATGAGTGATAGCGAAATTTATTGCTAATGAAGAAAGACAAGAATAGATAATCCCATGGGTGGTCTACAATGACGACAAATCTTATTTTCCTTCACCTTAAAAAGAGGGAAAGCACTGAATTGCTTCTCCACAAGTATCTCCGTTTTAGAAGAAATTTCGAGTTTTCCCTCTCCCGTTGTCTTAAGATTAATAAACTATAAACGCTTTTATCTTTCTCAAAAAACTTTCTTCAGCAATCCTTAATGCTTTTCAAATATTAGTATCTCGTTGTCACGCAACAATATAAACTTAAACTCTTAAAAATTTTGTCCAAGTTATATGACTTTGGACAGTTTGTCCGAGTGATAAATTTGTTACATTGTTGTTTTTGTAAACAGTAACTTTCTAAAATCATTAAAAGTGATTTATTATTCGCTTCAAACTTGAATACTTAAGGAAGTAAAAATTTATTTACTTCATATATAAATTTTTGTTGAAGAAGTAAGAGCCAAGTTTTAATTAAAATTTTAATTAAGGCGTTTTAAGCTGACATGTATTGACAATAAGTCTCTTGACATTTGCTTTTATTTACACATTCTTTTGTGTGTGTGTTGACAATACGCATTGTTCCTATTTCTAGATAACAAAGATGAAGGATGTTCACAAAAAGATTAAAAGGTTTTTAACTAGAATATCCTTGCAGGAGATTATTAAGTTATGTCGAATAGTTTTTGTTAGTATGCTTTCTTATTCCAGCACCGAATACCATCGACAGGTAGAGTTTCGTCTTCAAAAATCACCACATTGTTTCATTTTTAAAAATCTTTTTTTGCTAATTTTGTGTGAATAGGTTTCACTATTAATCGAATAGTGTCAATTAATTGCATTCCATCTATAATCAGCAATAACTGAAATTGGTAGAATTGCAAAAGGCATGGGTGCTTTCAGTTAAATGATCGTATTCCAAATGAAATTACAATTAACTGATTTATTTCAACAAAATTTAGTTTTCCAAGCCAATATAATGTATTCTGTGCAATTATGCACTATGTTTAAAGCCAAAGATTTGGAATTTCATAGATATTTCTATACCTCTTTGACGCGTATAAGCATGTTTTACGTCATTCACATGTAATTCAGCTGCTTGTAGATTTCGATGTAATGTCTGTGAGTTTTACCCCATTCATATGTAATCCAGCTGCTCGCAGCTTTCGACGTAATGTCTGTAAGTTTTTCGTAATTCATATGTAATTCAGCTGCTTATAGATTTCGATGTAATGTATGTGAAGTTTTAACCCATTCATATGTAATTCAGCTGCTTGTGGCTTTCCACGTAATGTCTGTTAAGTTTTACGTTACTCATAAGTAATCCAGCTGCTCGCAGCTTTCGACATAATGTCTGTAAGTTTTTCGTCATTCATATGTAATTCAGCTGCTTTTGGATTTCGACGTAATGTCTATAAATTTTACGTCATCCATATGTAGTAAAACTACTTGTAGCTTTCGACGTATTGTCTGTAAGTTTTTCGTCATTCATATGTAATTCAGCTGCTTGTAGATTTCAACGTAATGTCTATGAATTTTATGCCATCTATATGTAATACAACTGCTTGTAGCTTTCGCTTCAATGTCTGTAAATATTTCGCCATTCGTATGTAATTCAGGTGCTCGCAGCTTTCGACATAATGTCTGTAAGTTTTTCGTCATTCATATGTAATTCAGTTGCTTGTGGATTTCGACGTAATGTTTGTGAATTTTACGTCATCCATATGTAGTAAAACTACATGTAGCTTTCGACGTAATGTCAATAACGTCGAGTTTTATATCAACCATATGTAATTCGGTTGCTCGTAGCTTTCACCGTACTGTCAATACGTTTATGTTTTTCATCTTTAATTAAGTAATTCGTTGCTCTCTTCTTATTACCAACTTGAATTGTGTGACACACCATCGTTTTTTATCAGTAATAGTCGTATGATCTTAAATTGTAAAACATTTTCTAAAATTGAGCAATGATTACTACTTTAAATGCAAAGTCGATAACAAGTTCATTGCTTAGCATTTATAAAATGACCTTCATAGATAATACTAATGATTTGCCTTATTATAGTTCTGGAAGTAGGACAAGTACAAAATGAAGGACAGCGTATCCTAAGTTTCCCCAGCCGAAAAGCTACCAGAGAGGTCAAGGATTATTCACAACCAAGCTGGCTCACTGACTCCGTGGAATTGGATTTCAACACTTGGATTGTGGAAAACTTCCAAGAATGTGAGTAGAATAGTTCTTTTCGTTACTACAGTGAATTTCTGTCTAACAAACTTGTACTGACCATAGAAAATGTTCACGAAATCTTAATTTAAAATAGTAATGACATAAAAAGTATGAGCAGCGAATAAGCTGACATATGTCTGGTATCTTTTTATTTGCTGCATTCCTAATGTCTTCATTAAGGCCAGATTTCGATAAGAAATCTTTCACAATTTTCGATTTTATTTTAAATCTTCTCGTGGGATTGTTTCTATTAATTTATTTTGGATAAATTTGGAGCTTTTTATTTCCCAGACAATAAGCTACTCAGGTTTGAGAAGCACTTGGAGGTATTGGAATATCATTGTTGTTTAAATGGAAAAAAATCCACTTCGGCAAGCCGGGAGGCAAAAGTAGATTCCCTCTGTCTGGAGATATAAGGAAAATGATATTTTCTCCTCTAATTTCATAAGGATTAGAGTTACGAGAATAAAAGAAGGTGGAAGTGAATGCGAATGATTAAAATTTTCCTTGAAGGTTTCACATGAATAGGTTTAAAGCCAATTTAAGTTAAGGGGGATGGAAAATTACTTTTCAGTTCATAACTTATAAGCAATTGTAGCTATCAAAATCTTTCAATACAGAAATTGCTTCTTATGATATGGCAATAATTTACCTAATTTGAATTCTCTCCTTATATTCAACAGTATAGGAATCATGGGGAAATGAGAATTTCAACCTTCTACCATTCTCACCCCCTTTGAGCTGGATAGCCCAACTACGAACTCGGCCGAGATTTACACCGTCCTTACAAAATATTTCTCGCCGGTTAAATCTGATCAAAGTTATGCATATATATAGTTAAAATTTTCAAACAATCAAAACGCATGTCACATTTTCAATATATTATCTAAATTATCTATCTTATATTATATTAATCTAAAAATTAAAATTTAAATAATGTTACCTTATCAATAATCATACAAATGAAATACAACAGATAGTTAGATTATATACTATTACTACTATGAAAAAGACAACTCAGAATTGGAATTCCAGGAATCAAATGCCAATCGATCTTGGGAATCGATTTTGTCGCTTTAATCCAGATTTGTGGCTCCAACCCTGTTGTGACCCAAAATGGATATATATATATATATATCAAAACAAACTTATAAACACAAGACAAAAACTCAAAAACAGTCGAGACAAAATGGCAAAAATAGACAAAAACCAAAATAAAATTGAAAAATATCATAGCGAGCCGCTCGTCAGGAAGAGAAGCTCGCTCATGATATTAATTTGTGCTTTTTTCTGCTAACGACAAACGAAATCCGTTAAAAATTGCCGTCATCCCCTCTAAAAGCACAAGACAAATAAAAATGGAAGATAATGGATTATATATATATATCAACCTTCAAATGGCTTAAAAACCGTAGCATTTCGCTAGGTCTGAAGTTCATTTCTTGTTTCTTATTTCTTCCCTTCCTTTTTCTGTTTACTCTCCATATGCTGCCTTCATATATCAAAAAACAGAGTCGTGAAGAAGTTCCTTAAAAATACAAAATATGCATTTTTATTTAGTTAAAAGTGAATTAAAATCACCATTTTTGTCTGCAGTTTTCGGAACATCCATTATTTCATAATAGCCTAAGTCTATATTACCTAGCTGAATGCATAAAGTTTTAACGATTAAGACGTAAAACCGGATATGTTTAATGCTATTCTCAAATGTGCCATTATAACGTTTTATAAATAATGCATGAAGTTGCATTAGTTAAGAACTGCAGTCTGTCTTTCTCGAAATCTATCCCCAACAGAAAATTTACGTAATGACAGTCGTTACAGCAGCAATAAGTATCATTCCATTTCAATTAGGGGTGAAATGGGGAAAATGTTATTTCTTTTGTCTCTGAATATGTCATGGTGAAATTAATGTTATTAGATATTTTTGTTATATTTCTGGTAGATAGAAACTATTAGAATTTATTATTCTGGCAGTTGCATTTCTGTTGGGAAAATGAAGTTATTCGATGTGTAATTTTACCTAATGCATGCACCTAAATGACACATGTGTGATACACGTATGAATGTGCATACACCTGAATGACGCATGTGATACACGTGTAAATGTGCATACACCTGAATGACACATGTTATACATGTGTGAATGTGCATACGCCTGAATGACGCATGTGTGATACACGTGTGAATGTGCATACACATGAACATGATGCAATATGTGATGCATACAAAGAAAAAATATTGAAATCGCCAAAAAACTTGACCTCAAGGTTCTGATAAATTGCAACGTTTTAAACTTTTCACTTTTGATGTAACGATCAAAATGGTTTAAACCTTTAGTTACACAGACTTATGTCTGTATATCTATGTATCTGTCCGTGTATATTTCAGCACAACAACTCAAAAATGTAATGTTCTATTCATATGAAATATGGTTTGTACACCTTAATTGTAGATCAGTATCAAGTTTTGTACAAAATTTATCGACAGTAGGAGGTACTTTTCTTAAACACATAATCGATTTTCTTCATTTTCCCTTAGAAACTGAACAAAAATTCGCCTTATTCAAAAATACTGTCGTATAATTCTGCATTAGATGCATTTTTAATTATTGCATTTATTCAACTATATCTTACCACTCATGCTCAAGGGAACTATTTGATATATATTCAGTTATTATGTTTATTTGAATACGTGTTGCCACTTCATTTGAGACAATGAAAATATTAAATGCATTTATTTTTATGAAACTAATCGAGTTTATAAATTATTCTTTTTAATCATAGAAAACGGAGATAGAATATCACGGCTATCCAATTACCCTCATTGGAATTATATATGTGTTTTCAATTTTAAGACAATCAAAAATTATTTTCTTCGGGTTTTATTTTCTCAAACTTTAACGCTTCCAAGGAAATAAATAAACCAAAAAAATTGAGGTTTATATTAATAGCAAATATAAGATGAGAAGTTCGACAAAAATAAATTATAAACGATTTTTTTTTCTATTTATTTATATTACTAAAGTTAAAATTTAATCCTGAGTCAGTTCAAACACTTCAATTCTGTTTTCTTATTTCAGTGTTTACGAAAAGATAAAGATAAAAAAACACGGAGAAAATATTGCCTAACAAATGCATTTTCCAAACTGGAAACAGATGCATCAAATCTGTTTGCATTGATTTCTTCCCTTAGGAATATTAACTTTTCTGGATTTAGCTTAAATCCCATATTTCATCTCTGAACTAACCTCAATGGGTCATATTTCTTACCCTCAAAATCTATAATCACCCTTAATGTCGTAAAACAAAGTTTTCCCATCTACAGATGGGAAAAATTTTCGGATGATCACATATACGAGATTTTTATCGATACTCCATCTAAAAATAACATCATCGTATCGAATATGCATCGATAATCAAACCCACCAAGTAACGTTGACCTCTGCCTTTGGATCGATGACTGCTATCTACACTAATATCGATTTCTGCGTTGTCTTTTATCTTCTCATCGGATCATTTGCATGTTTTATAGCAACTCTCATCGCTTTGATAGGATCCAAATTATCTAAAGATATTGTTGTGAAAAGTAGAAAGTTAACGCGAAAAACAAATTAATTGAAAAGAAAATTAATTTGAAGTGATTTCGTGGAGTCAATGGAGACTAATAAAAGGAAATGGAGATCATGTCACAGGAAGGAAAACGTTAAAAACTTTTCAATGTCGCGTGATTTTGGAAGAAATGTATCAAAGATCGTGTTTTGAGCACTAAATATATTTTTATCTACATATCATATAAAATATGTTTCAAAATTTTCCCATTATTTTAGCAGCTGTTGCTTTGCTGCTCAGGATAATAAAGTCTTTAAAATGAGGAAAATATTTAATAGAAAGCTCTTTCCAGCATAGAATATTTTTTCACAACAGACCAGAGAAATTCATTTTGTCTCAAAGTGTTACAAATTATGTCATATTACTACTCAGAGAAATCTGAACTTTGAAATGTTTAATTTTTCTTTAAAAGTTTCCATTTTACTTTATCCGTTTAGAAAGTCTTTTTATGGTAATCTCTTATTCTTCAATCGATAGCAGTTTTAAATACAAAGCATTTAACTGAATCCAGACGATAATTACCATTTATCGAAGAGAATAAAAATAGTAAACAATAAAAAATATAGATATTTTAAGCTCATTTTTAAGTAGTTTTATTTCTGGCTTCATAAGAAAAGCAGGTAGGCACATATAAATAAATTAACATTAAATTCTAGATTAACTCATAATCAGCACTTTTATCTATCGTTTCATTGTCTAAAAGTAATTATTTTTATTCGCTGCGACGTTACAGCGATATCTTATAAATATTGGAATATTGCAATCGAAATCGGTTTACGAAAGAGAAATTTACAGAATAATTATTTAAATTAAATAATACTCTGTTGTAAGAAGTTTCTATAAATGTGCAATTACATTTTTTCCCTCAATACCTTATCAAGCATTCTTCATAACTGCATATTAATACTTAATTTGGAAAAGAATAATTCTTAAAACTGCATTTCCATTAAAATTACCTTTTATGATTGCCTCATTTGGACCAGAATGCTTTAAATAATACATCAACTTGATTTTTAAATTAACTTTACGGACGAAATCGTTTGCAAAAATGCACCGATTTTATTTATCGCTATTAATGATTCGAAAGGAAACTCTAAGATTCCAAAAAGAAACTATTACTGATACGGAAGGATGATTCTTTTTTATTCATTTAAATTGAAAAATAACCGAGACAGGTTTGATCGAAGAAACAATGATACTATCGATTTTATAATAATCATTTTTCCAACTGGACATCGAAACAGAAGGCTTTCAGTGAATAACTAGTTCCTTAAAAGAAAACGTAATATTCCATATCTAATTATTTTTGAAAGAAAGCTTTTTCAAAGAACTCATTACCAATAGAAATGAAATAGTGCTTCTAATTTAATAAAAGAAACGTACATAGCAATTCACTTCATATCCTTAATGTCCACTTACTCATTTTCCTCATTTTCAGTAAATGACTCCATAAGCATTGCAGTCGTCTTCTACAAGAATTTTTCTGCATTTTTACCAGAACGGTTCCTCGCACAGTACGGGTAAGTATAAAAATTGTTTTCCCGCCTTTTATCATAATTAGATGTGTTCAGCTGAATTATAAAACTTAATTTACTTAAGCTTCGCATTCTTTTTATTTTGTTCTGGAAATTGTGGGTTTCGTTATGAAGAGCGATAGTTAAGAGAAAAAGTTTTATATCGTGTCTTTGGCTGCAGCTATCGGCAGAAAATTTCTTAACGTTTTTGTTATTTACAACGAGGTCTCGAATATTTATATCTAAAGCTAAGATGGAAAACCTTTTTCGGAAAATTTTCCTTTACGACCTTATTCTAGAGAATTTAAAATCATTATTTCACAAAAAGTGGTAAAAATTGAGAAAGTTTTTAAAAGCAATCTCTCTTATCTCTATGAAAACATCTTTTATGAGTAATTATTCTCATGGAAGAGTTTTCTGTTTTTGTTTATTTGCAGTAAAGTAAAACTTCCGCTATACCCACAGCCTTCCAGTGATAATGCTATGTCAACTGAAATCTTCAAAATTTCAACACTTTGTTTGAAGATGTTAATGAATGTTTAAAGTAGAGTTTTCGAATGTTATGGATTAAGGATACTTTGAAAATATAAAATTCCATGCTCTTACTGCTGTAGCTCTCAATGTTTGCATAAAATAAGACCATAATGTTGTGAAAAGGCTGCCATAATTCGTCGTTATCGCTCTTTTTGGTGATTAAATTTTTGTAAACCGGATTTTTGGCGGTTAAATTTTTAACCAAACTATGTAGATAATCTCTAGCGGTTAAATTTTTAAACTGATGTCGTTCTATTTGGAATTCAGCCGTTTTAAGCACAATCAATTAAAAGAACTCAAAGAACACAGAGTTCTAAAGAAAGGACTGGTTCGAATTTGGCGTTTGATACAGTATCCAAACGGATTTGGCGATTGCTTAAATCAGAGGGTTACCGGAAAATGGTCTGTGTATCCAAAATAAACAAACCAGAAAACTTGTCCATATTTCATTTATGATTGTATTGTATGGTTGTGGTTGATGAAGTTATACTGCACAAGACCATATTTGGCATCGTTTCGCTAGGCTCATTACTTAATACGGTTTTGTATTAGCATAGGTCCCGTCCACAAATGATGTCACACTTGGGGGGTTCGTGAAATTGTGACAGTTTGTGACAAGGGGGAGGGAGTAACAAAAAGTGTGGCATCACACATTTTGGTTTTAAAAAAACATTTAAAATCAGCAGATCAAATTTTAAAGTTATTTTGAAATTACCAGAATTTGAGGGTATTTTTTTAATCGGGGCTAAAACAACTTTCATGTGATTTTTTTTTTTTCACTTATATTCCTTTCTTTTCGAAAAAGGCATTCAGGGTAGGTTCTGAGAATAAGGTAGCTACAAAAATTTTTCACCATTAGAAGAAAACCTCCCCCTGTCACACCCTTGAAATGTCCAACAAAAGATACGTCGCCCCACCTGGTGAGTGGTAGAACTGGTAGTGGCACAAACAGGTTGATCTTATTGAGGCGCTTTTTTTTAATTCAATCTGTTTAAGAGTATTTTGTGTTCATGAAGTAAAGATAAGATTTAAAGCAAAATATATCAAATTCCAAAATATTACCGTTTTCAATTGTTCTTTTATATTAATATTTTATAACTATTGTATATTAATTAGGTTTTTTTTGTTTTAAACCTTAATCTCATTTCATACAAAATAAGTACCCATATAATAATTATTATTATTATGCTCACAAATGTCATTAAAACACATAGTTAAAGTTTAAAAATAAAATTTGAAATATAATCTATAACGTAGTGCTTTGTTTCTGAACTTCAAGCATATGTTTATGTAATATAGCGTGACATGTGGCAAAGGGGGGAGGGGGTATGGTGAAGTGTGACACTTTGTGACAAAAGTTGGGAGGGGGTCAAAAATATTGGAAAAAAGTGTGGCATCATTTATGGACAGCCCCATATGAACAACTTACGATGTTAATTATGTAGTTAGATTATTGCTTCAGTGTTGAAAGCTGGGTTTTTTCTTCTGTTCTTTCTCTTTCCACCGATTCAGATATGGGTATGGCTCTATTTTGCACAGAGGCCTGGACATGGAGTACCAGCTCCACTCCCGAATCGTCGCCGTGGCCGTACAGACTGGACAGAGGATAGTTGGAGCACGGTCATCTCGACTCAAAGTTAAAGCTCGTCTGGCTCATCTCAACCACACTGTGGTCAGTATTCAGTATCAGTACTGGTTTTTAATAACTGTAAAATTTCTGTTAATCGTTCACCTCCTTGCTTTATTTGTACAGCTGAAATTACATAGGTCACACATGCACCCATACCTTTACATTCCTTGCTGAAAACTATTAACGTAACCAGGGGTGTAGTGGAGCCGGAACGCATCAGAACGTCGTTCCGGCACTGTTTTTTCTTTACGAGAAATGAATATCAAGATAATAATAAGTCACTTCCTTAAAACAAAGTGTTTTTTGTTTAGTCCTTGCCCTCAAAAATATGATAAATATTTCTTCTTCTTTCTAATCCTTCTGATCTGAATCAGATCAGATCCATGAGGTCGTTCGCCTTTATCACCTCCAAAACAAAATCCGGTCGCTCAAGCAGGTCATCAATACACCAAGGCAACACAGTCAAGTAGATGTTGCGGAGTGGCCTCAATCATGTTACACTTTGTGCAGATATTGATGTTCTTATCACCACGAGAGAATCTGAGGGTTTTTAAGTTGCCGGAAGTTAAGCGAGCCAAAGCTGTTTGGTCTTCCCTATCCCCCTTAACATGTATGTTAGCACAGGGGCTTTCATTACGATACCATGAATGAGCTGGTGGATCCTCCAAGAAATGTTAACAAAGGCCTTTCTTCTTGAGTATAACTCAAGGGTTGAGTTATTATATAAATATTTAAGTTAATAACAGTAATAAAGTGACAAATGGTGGAAGGAAGGAATTAAAGGCATCAAGGTTGCAAACATTTAATTGTGTTTTATGTTTCGATTCTGAAAATTCATGATATTCTCTATATCTTTAAATATGTTTGCACCACATTCCAATGATGTTAATTATTCTCTTTCCGCGATGTTTCATTTAATTTTACAAATTTTTAAATTATCATAGTGAGTGTGTAAAATCCTTCAAGATTATTGAGCCCGCTTGCTACCGGAGGGAGAGGAGCTAAGGAGAAAAAGAAAGAACACTATGCGGTTTGTTCCGGTCAGCGACATAAATACTAAAGAGAAGAGAATTGTAGTCTGGAAAATGGCAATAAATTCAAAGATATGAAAAAGCTTATGTTGTCGCCTTAGCAATGATGCGAAAGGGAAAACTGAGTAAGAAGGACTACTAGAATCTTGCCAAATGGTTCAAACTAAGGAGAGAAAAAAGAAGAGGGGTGTAAAACTGCTGGCTGAGAGGGTCAGAGAGCAGGCCAGTTAAAAGTCTTTTATTATATATCTGTAAATAAGATTTCTAAAATGATTTTCAACCGATTTTTGGATAACTTTTCTACGAAAACAAGCACAAAATGAGAAACAAGAAGGGATCCAAATGTTCCAAATTGAATTTTACTTTACAGCTGTCTTAATCTTGGTCTTTTTAACATAATATAAAGTAAGCTTTTCAAATCTATATGTTAAATTAAGTTGGGCATTAAGGGTTAAGATTACGGTGCGGTCTCGTCGCCAAGCTCACGAAATGTTCGCCAACAATTAAAATGGTCGCCAAACATCCGCCATCTTGAAAAGCGGCGAAAAAAACTAATTTTTTTAGAAACAATTAAATTTCGTTTTGTAGGGTTGCAATTGAAATTTTGTGGAATGCCACATTAGGTGAGTTACTGCTTGAAAAAAATACCATACATTGGGGTTTTCTATTAGATACTGCAACTAACGAAAGTATTGAGTGTATTATTTTATTCTCTATATGTCAGATTTTTTGTTTTTCCAATCTTTGTATTACAATCTACATCGTCAAAACCATCTTTTTACCCTCCAAGAGGATGAACTAACTTTTTTATTTCGAGTTATTCTTTTCAGAAGCCTTTGAAACGTGTTTTTTCATTTCCTGTTATCTTTTTTTAAGCGAAGCAAATGGGTTTTTCTTCTCTTCTGTGCTTATTTTATAACTCCATTTAATGACCTGCTAAGAGACTTTTTGGATTGGTTGTGATAATCTTCATATTGATAGGACTCACAGATAGAAGGAAGGAAAGGACAAAATCATTTTTATTATCGTTATATAAATAATTTTAACTTTAAAAAGTGAATCAATTAAATTTCTTAAATAGCAAAATAGTCAAAATGTATCGAAAAATTCCATCAAAGAGAAGCATGATAATTATCATTTTATCAAAACTAAAAAAGATATTGGCATATTTGAAAAGACTGTTTTTTTTTTTATTTTCTCGATATAATTCTTAGAAATAGCCAGTTTAATTCATTATAAATTTTAGGTTTTACAAAATACCATTTTTTTCAACTGAAAAGTAACTTCCTGATTTTTTTTAATGTGACGAACGAATATAATCATTTTTCGTTACAAAAATTGTTCAATACACTGCAGTAATTTTTGAAAATTCCTATGTCGCAAACATATTTATATGCACAGCTTTAGTTGACATAGCATAATAAAACACTTTCGTTTCTCAAATTTATTTTGTGTGAGCAAATAAAAGTACTCCAACAAGGAAGATAAATTGACGGGCTTGTTTGCGATTCAAGAAAACTCATTTTAAATTTGAATATGTCCAATTCACGATGCTTTTTGTATATATTATGAATTGCTGGCATTGCTCAAATTATTAATTTCATTCATGAACAAGTGTGCCTGTTATGGAAGAGTGGTTTATTATTTTCATTTACATGCTGAAAATTCACTGAATTCAAATGATTTTCCAGAATAAAACGCTACTTTTCTTATTCCCTTTGACTTCAAACATTAAACATTTGGCAGAAATGTATTATTAAAACTAAAATAATATTCATAGATAAATCAAATACTTATGAATTTCATGATGCGTTTCCTAGTACGTATTTTGAATTGCTGGCGTTGCTAAAATGGTTAGATTTTACTCAGAAACAAGTGTGCCTGTTATGAAATAATGGTTTATTATTTCCATTTACATGCTGAAAATTCATTGAATTCAAATGCTTTTCCAGAATAAAACTTAATAAGGCTGCTTTTCTTATTCCCTCTGACTTCAAACATTAAACATTTGGAAGAAATGTATTATTAAAACTAAAATAATATTGATAGACAAATCAAATACTTATGAATTTCATGATGCGTTTTCTAGTACGTATTTTGAATTGCTGGCGTTGCTAAAATGGTTAGATTTTACTCAAAAAACAAGTGTGCCTGTTATGAAATAATGGTTTATTATTTTCATTTACATGCTCGAAATTCATTGAATTCAAATGTGTTTCCAGAATAAAATTTAATAACGCTGAATTTCTTATTCCCTCTGACTTCAAACATTAAACATTTGGCAGAAATGTATTATTAAAACTAAAATAATATTCATAGATAAATCAAATACTTATGAATTTCATGTTGCGTTTCCTAGTACGTATTTTGAATTGCTGGCGTTTCTAAAATGGTTAGATTTTACTCAGAAACAAGTGTGCCTGTTATGAAATAATGGTTTATTATTTTCATTTGCATGCTCAAAATTCATTGAATTCAAATGTTTTTCCATAATAAATGATAATAACGCTGATTTTCTTTTTTCCCGCTGGCTTTAAACATTAGAGTTTGGAAGAAATGTATAATTTAAAGCTAAAATAATGTAGATAAACAAGTCAAATACTTTGGAATCCATAAAGGGCATATTTTTTTCTATTTGCGATTATAATATTCTTACCTGAAATAATTGCTAAACCAATTTTTATTAAATGGTTTGTTAAGCAAGTTTAGTATAAAAAAGCAAAGAAATCAGAAGCAAAACCTGAAATGCCTAAGTAAATATTCAAATTTAGAATAATCTAGAATGTTGCTATCAAAAGAATAATAAGAGAAACAATAGTCAATGAAAAGTCTTAAGCCGGGATTAGATTGGAACAGTAGCAAATCACAGAAGTCACGTGACTCCTTCGAGATAACGTCACTGCCATTTGTATCAATGAGCTACAACTACTGATTAAGTAAATGGAATTAACAGTCACGAAATCCTTTTGGGATCACGTGATGCAAATTCTCTTTATTTTCTTGCAAATGACATTACATTTATATTTAGGAAGTAATTAATAATCTTTTGTCTCTTTAAGTTAAATTCATCCCCGAAGATAATTTATTCTTATGTGAAAAGTTTATCTTGATCTCTTTCATACAATTATATCCCAAATTCTATTATAATTAGTCTTGATCATTATTATTAATGATATTTCAAATTCTAAATGCTCTTTAATGGTAATTTTTATACTTGTAATAATTGCAAACATTACGTTAATGAAGTAAAAATGCATTGCAAATAGCTAAGAATTGGTACAATAAATAAATCGGCTGGCGTTGAAAGTTCTTTTTAAACTTGGAATCATTTAATTAGATTTTTAACATTAACTGCATGACAGAAAAAACTATATATACTCGAATTTTTGACCACGTATTAATTCCCGTAGCAAATTAGTATCTTCTAATGAAATTACATTACTTGGTTTTTCTATAATATAACTATTCTAGTATTGCTATCCCTTAATTATTTTCATAATTAAAGGAAATGGTTCTAAATTAATCGGCCTTAATTATTCTAGTAATTTCTTCATATAATCATTTTTCGTAGCGTTATTTCTAGCTTAATTTATTTAGATTGGCATTCGATTTTAAAGCTGCAGAAGAGATATTTCAGGATTGGACTCGGAATTTCGAATTCTAGCCCTCATCTGAGCCGGCTCAAGCGTTTCTTTTCCTCTATATAATTTTTCATACATGGAAATTTTTTAAAAATAAATTTAAAGTAACTTGAGCTAGATCACTAACTTATTTCATCAATAAATTCAAGCCATAGTGTGAAGATTTCAAAGTTTTAATCGTGCCTTCAAATGTCTTGAACTTTTTATAGAAGGTAATTTTGCATTTCTTTAACGAATCAAGATATTTATACTCCACGGAGCCGCAGTGGCCAGGTCTCAGCTTCGATGCCGGATGGTTTCAGATCGAAACCGATTTCATCAAAGATCCATCATGTATGCAGGAGGGGATCTCAGCCTCGATCCCGGATTGTTTCAGATCGAAACCTTATTTCTTCAAAGATCCATTGTGTACGCAGGAGTGGGTCTCAAATTCGATCCCGGATTGTTTCAGATCGAAACCCTATTTCATCAAAGATCCATCATATGTGCAGAGTGAGTCAGCGATCTGGATTGTTTCGATCGAAACCTCTATCACAAGATCCATCATGTGGCAAAGTGGTCTAGCTTTGTCCTCGGATTGTTTCAGATCGAAACCTATCATCAAAGATCCATCATGGTATGCAGGAGGGTCTCAGCTTGATATGGCGGTTTCAGATCGAAACCGATTTCTCAAGATCCATCGTGTCTTATGCAGGAGGGTCTCTAGCTGATCCCGGATGGTTTCAGATAGAAACCCGATTTCATCCAAGACCCATCGTGTATGCAGGAGTGGAGCTAGAGTTCGCCCGACGAGGGGGCATGTTCTCCCCGACAGGGGACGCACAACCTGTTGTACAATGAAAGGGGCGCAATGATGAACCCTCTCAAACTTTTCACCAGATGTTTATTTATCTACTAGTTGAATAGCCTGTTGCGTGAACGGGGTGCAAAAATCAGCCTGATGGGGGACACAGCATCTCCGACATGGAGTCCTTGGCCTCCCCGGACTCCCCACTGGCGCCACCCCTGCGTGTATGAGGACCTGGTGCTAGCTAAATCTGATACCGAGAGTGAAGCATCACTGAAGTTTAGAGAGGAAATTGCCGCAGTGGCGGATTCTGGGAATGTTAGGCCACAGGGGCAAAATCGTTTGGACCCCCCCATGTCATAAATTCGCCGACAGCTTAGCACTTCGATGTACGTCGAATAGATTTCGAGTCCTCCCCCCCCCCTGGGGGTCTCGGGACAAGAGACGAGCAGCTCAGTTGCCATGGTCGTCATCTGAGAGCGATTAAAAATTATGAGGTCCGCCCCAAAATAGTCTTGGTGTTGCCGCAAAAAGGAAAGTTTTCTAAACTCAATAATCCAGAGAGCAAGTTGGAGAGAAATTTGGAAAAGAACATAGGGTGCATATTTTCAGCATTTCTAACTTTCACTTAATTAAATCGAATTAAACTGCCAAATTCACCCAATGAATAATTTTTTCATCTCCTAATACAACTTCAAATACAAAACTTCTTGAAATATTGCTTACAATGTATTTCAGAATATTATCTTTCCATTCTCCTCTAAAGCACAAGAATAATCTTTCATTTCTGTTCTTCCAGAATCGTCAGATAATGTGGAATATATCCTGTGGATTGGCCGATTTTTCTCAGGGGTAAGTTCATCAAGTTGATTATCACATCATTTACGAAAAACATAATTATCTCATATGATGCCAAACTATAAGACCTTAGAATTCTATATTGTTCCGCAGATTATTATAATCAATCTATCTCAAGGCTAAAAACACTAACAACGCTCTTTTAACGGAACTGTTTTCTAGGAAGTTCTACGTAGACACCAACAGGATTTAGATAGAGCTGATGCCTTCCTTTCTTATAACAAAGGCGGTAGGGTCGTCTCGTAAAGTACCCTATTTATTTTATGGCCCCAATTCGATTTAGCACAATAGCCCTCCTAGAACAATTGTTGTTGGAGTGTACTTAGCACCCATGGGTCACGTTAAGCTGTTATAACTACCAAGCGATTTCTTTACAACCAAAAACTTCAACTTCACAAAAAGCCGTTATATTAATATTTATACATATAAAACATTTCCCACGAAATAAAACTATTTGTACATTAATAACGCTATAAAAAATTTCATATGGATATTAATTTTTGTTATGAAATTTGAAGGAAAAGCCGGTTTAATATCCAATCTTAATGCGAAATTAAATTTCAGTCGGAAATCACCGTTTAAGGAAGACATTTTTAAATTTAATCCAATACCAAAAGTGTAACTCATTATTTTCTATTTCGTAAATAAAAATATTTATATTAATACTGAAAAACGATGTAAATATCGTCTGCTATTTCTTTTTGTAAACGTTTATTTTTAACTATCGTCTTGTAATGAGACTTTAAATGGGTTTTTTCCATTCCAATGAAAATAAACAGTTTTAGAAGGCTGAGACAGACGATTTTATCCGTGATTTTTCTTTTTCAGTTTAAAAATTAAAATAATTCGAAGGTAATATTTAGAGTTTGTTTTTTACAGAAACAGAATGCTTTTGATACATGCACAGAAAAAAAAATCTAAAACAGAATTTAATGAATGAAATGCTGTAACATATTTCTTTATTTTACAAAGAATAAATGTCAATTTCTTTCAGCGATTTTATCATAATAATTCGATAATCAGTAAATATCGAATGGCGTAAGTGATTGCAAGGCGCATTTTTCTTAAATTCAAAGTCGAATTTAATTTTTTAAGTGAATCTTCAAATAAAATATAAGATTTTAAAGCAATAAGGTACTCTTAGGGCCTGTTGATTACAACCTGTCTGGTCCAGGCTCTACAATAGACTGGGAGGTGCTGCGCCGCTGTGTACTGCCATTATGTCTTTCTGTACTCGAAAGGCGTCTTTGGCTTTTCTACTACAGTAAAACCACGGTTAACCGAACTCGGGTTAACCGAAGCTCGAGTTATCCGAAATGCCTTTGAAATCGTAAATCAAAAACCGCGCTCTGTTCTACACGGAAAAAATCGCGTAGGCAAGACATTTTTGCAACGATATCCTCATTTTTTTCTTTAAGCCTCTTCAGGAAGGTTAGTGATTAATTTAAGGTATCCGACTAGGTTCGGAGAAAAAATTTTAAAAGAGCATGCACAAAAAAAACTTAGAGCTTAATAACAAATATAGGCTTAAATAGTCACAATTAGAAGTAAAAATTCATATATCATCGGTAGTTTTTGAAAATAAATGTTTTTTCAAGATTTTTAATAAAAATTTCAATGTTAAGAAAAACAGCATAATTGTAAAAATATGGGATATATTTAATTTTAATTTCGCATACTTACTTCTTAAACTTTCTAGAATGTAATAGACAGCAAGATAAAATTTATTTTAATAAATAAATATTTTATGAACATTGAAAGTTGGCGTCATTAATTTTTCGCCAAAGTTATCCTATTTTTCGAACTAAAAGTGACTGTAAAACATGACTAAATAAAACTATCATGAAATCTGCGGTCTATTACACCTTCAAAGGTTTTTTAAACATGTGAACTAAATTTCAATGATTTTTAATAAATTGTTTTGGAGATATCACGTTTCTCGAGGACAAACTTTAGAGAAATTTTCATTTTTCAGAAAACGCATTTAAAAAATATAATAACATATTAGTTTAAATAAATATCAAGGAATAAAATATTAAAGGAATAAGAATAAAAACAAAGAGTGTATTAAAATCTTAAAAGTTGTGGCTTTATTTTTAGACCTTAAAAAAGTTGTTGAATTTTTCTTCGAAAACCGCTTTTTTTCAACCTAGTCGGATACTTTAAAATGCTTAAATTAAAATTAATGGTGTCACAATCACATTTTGTCTCTCTCTCCTGCCGGTGGATGGCGCTGCAAGGACCTTTCGCTTTCCGGAGAAGCAAGATAGATAGAGTGACTTGACACTTCCTGCGAGGAAGGTCGCTGTTTTCCTCTCACGGGGACGGACAAATCTCGCCATGCTTAGCGATTTGTATAATGTAATCCTAGTTAATCCAGAATAATTCTATGTGGAAGATGTGAGAACAATAAATGTAATTTAATTCAACTATGGCCCAATTTTATTTTAACTGTCGATTTCACTTCCTGTGAGCCAGCCGAAAATAACGGTTAAAATGGGTATTAAAAATATTAATCATGATAATCTTCACTTGTGCCTGTCATGTGCATTGCTCCCGACATCGCGGTGGAAATGCTGCGTCTGACCAAGAATTAACTTGAATGAATAAAGAACATAAGTGTAGCCTACGAAGAGAGTTTTTAGTTCGGTTTACACTCAAAACATTTCAGAATTATATATAGTGTAACTAGATACAAAATAATTATAGATGTTCTTCATGGCTCAAACAAAAAATTCTTATCCGAAACGACTTCACACACATCCCATTCCCTTTAGGTCGGTTAAGCGGGGTTGTACGGCAATTAAAAGGACCTATTTTAGAACCAGTTTCTAATGTCCCATTCGTACACTGAGTTTAGAAAAAAAAATTAATCTGTACGTTCTAAGAAAACTGTGATGTCAAACTGAAATTTGGTTTGGTCTGATTTGGTTTACGTCCTATTTGAAAGCTACACTCGAGTTATATTGAGACAAGCATGTAGTTTTGAATATTGTTATGAACATGGAAAGTCGCTTCCCAGCAATGCTAGTCTTATGGTTGGGAAAAGAGTTCTACAGGGGTATGTATGGGAATGCCAGGAAAATGGAGCCATTGACCCCGACCTTGGCGACCATTTTGGTGACTTGGCGACGAAATGTGAGACCTCAAAAATGCTGGAATTTTCTCGATATCTCTATTAGTGTCCGAGATCCGAATTTATCCAGATGATTCCATGTGACGTCATGGCCTGTGAGGGAGACTATAAAAGGACCGTGCTCGGATCACAGTAGTAGTGTGTGTTTATCGACTGTGATCGCCTTTGGAGTGCGAGCGTCTTTGGAATCTCTCTCTGCAGTGTTGATCGCAGTGCGAGCTGGTAAGCTGTTAGACGCCGAGCGGTACTGAAAGTACTGTTACTGTAATTATTAGTGAATTGCTGTCTGTTTGTGTTGCTAATTCGTGCAAGTGCTGTTTTTCCTGTTACTTGCGCTTCGTATTTTCCGGAATATTCGTGAATAAAGCGTCTTTCTCCGTTAACCTGCTTGTTGGACTGTTTCTACCGTACGCACACCGGAAGATTTGCGTAACAATATGCAGGACAGTGGTCAGATGACGAGGATGACACTGAGCTGGCCACCTTCTCTCTAAATCCTTATAACATCATGACATTTGACCCCGAAGGATTTAACGTGCACCTGTCCCTCCCGCGTATACGATGGATCGTTGATGGAATCGGGTTTTAAATCCGCGATCCAAGAGTCTGAAACCAAATCATCCTAGCTTCCCCCCCAAAAAAAAATGCTAGAGTCAATAAATAGACTGAACTGTTACAAACTATAATAATGGAATGTGTTGTGGAAAAAGTCAATGAAGAGTTTGTCTTGCAATAATCTGCCGTACGTACAATTAATGAATAGTTTTCCTCCGACTCACTTACTAAGAAGTACAAGCGTTTCTATTTTTTGTTCCTCACCCCCTAATGGGTTAAGACGTGGCGTGGCAGAGGAACATGAATCGGAGGTTGAATGTTGTGGGTTCTATCCTCTGCCTGTTCTCTTAATTTGCATTATTCAAAAACTGGTAGAAAATCGTCCGCTTTAGTAAAGAATTGCTAAAACCTAGTCGTAATGGTTTCCTGAGGTTTTCCTGATTTTCCTCGAGAAAAAACACAAATGTGGGACAGTTTCCTTTAAAATTCCTCCAAGAAGAAATCTCTTCCTTTATATCAAAGCGATGTTAGATTTCTACCTCAGATTCAATCTAGGTGCTCCAAGATCACTTTGATCAATAAAAAATGTCACACACGTTAGCTCAAATTGTATTAGAGTCACCACCACAAATGTTTCTTCAGGACACTTAAAATTTTACCCGTTCTTACAAAAAGTACATAACAGAAACTACTCTGCTGACGACATCCGACTCTTTCCGTGCATTTGTCAATATAATGATTGTGGGTTTGATTATCCTCTGGTTTTATAAATAAATTCCATTTCGATTCTTAATTTTTCGAAAATTTATTCTCATGACCTTATTCAACAGACATTTAAGTGCTGATAGAATTACAAAAGAAGACTTTAAATTCATTTAGAAGGTATTTTGCTAAAATCAATATAAGGATTATTCTTTTTTATTTTCTTATTTTGGTTTTTAATGAAAGTAAGCAGAAAATAACGCCAGTGTTCATAACGCCACATCAGTTGCAGTTTTCAATCATCTCCTTTTGATATCGCCTTATTAATTTCATTCCAGAAAATTTAATATTCCATGCGCGTATTATATATTGGCTAGAAAAAATTTAAGTAAAATATTTTTGTTCTATTCACGAATCATTTTATCCGAAGAATAAACGCTTTACGAAACAAAATATTCAGAAAATGGTTCTTGGTCAATATTATTCATTTAAAAATTTAATAATACCCAAATGTTGAAATATATTCCAGAAACATGTATAATAAATGAGTCTATCGAATATTGGAAAAAATGTCAAAAGTTCTTTGAAGTTAAATATCTTTTTCCTAAATTCGAAATTTTTCATAAAAGCCAGTATGTACTTTTGTATTTAATGAATTTATTTTGTCACATATTTTTTGTAACATAGAAAAGTGGATATTGAATGGGACTTTGAACATTTATGTATAGTAACTTTACTTTTTATGTTCAATTACTTTATAATTCCTCAATTTAAGTTTTGGATTAAATTTACTTTTTCGTTTAAAAACGTTCCATTTGAGTTTTCTGCCTACTTGACATTAAACTATGGTCGATTCCGACTGACAATTTAGTTTTAAAAAATTTTGATCCCCTAAGTGAAAGTAGAAATGACGAATATTTGATGAAATGTTATTTACTACGCTGTATCAAAAAACCACAAATACCAGTGATGAATACTACTGTCAAAAAAAGTGTGATTCAATCATTGGTAGTTAAATGTGTGCGTCTCAAATTCTCTTTTTTAATTAATTTCTTTGTAATATACTTTTGCAAAGTTTTAGTTTTTAGTTCTATCTTCTGCCAACAGATGGCGCCATGGAAGCTCATTTTCGGTGCTTAGAAAGATTATTCTTTGCGGTCACACTTTCCACCTATCACAGTTACGTTGGTATTTTCTGTGAATCCCCATTCTTGTTGTGATATGCGTATTAGAACGCTTTTTATAACGATAGAAAGTCGTTATAATCCTTCGCAACGCTATAATCGTTCGAAAACATATATTCACATGGAGAATTTAGTTAACTGCGATCGGAACGGAAAATGATCGGATTTGGGATTTCTCTGGAAAGAGGATTCCAACAGCAAACTGTGTTGAGGTTAGCTTCCGTGCTTAATGGGAATATTTTTGGTTAACTTAATTTATAGGGAAGTTTATTTTAAAAGTAGTTTTCGCTGCAGGCGTCATCTATTGACAGTATATAGAACAAAAAACACAAACTTTTGCAGAAAGTATAATAAGAACAAATGGCGATTATTTATTTATTTTTTCAAAACATTTAACATATATTTAATAAGACTTCGAACATTCAAAGTGTGATTGAAATCACACTTATTTAGAACAGATATTTAAAAATTACAATAGCAAAAATATTTGTTATTAAAAATATTGTGGTATGCATCCCTAAGTGAAAGTAAAAGCTATTACAACATGTAATCAGTGTCTTACATTCAAAGTAGACAACTAGTTTACAATAGAGTCACTTAATGTGAAAGCGAAACAAGTCAAATACACATGTCAATTTAATACTGAAATCCATTCCGCATCTAGTGAGAGGAAAAGTGTGTGACGACACAGAACAACTTAACGCAGTGTTCAATTGCATGCTAGATGACACTGTCGCATGACAATTATCTTGCATGAAACGTCACAAAACAACGGAACACAATGTTCAATTAGATGCTAGATGACACTGTCACATGACAATTATCTTGTATGAAACGTCACAAAACAACTTAACACAAAGTTCAATTAGATGCTAAATGACACTGCAGCATGATAATTATTTTTTTCATGCGGAAGTGATGTCACATGAATTTGTTTCATTAATTAAAAACAACAGTAACTTAGACAACAAATACGATACACATTTTAAGGTATGTGCCTACCTTCGGAGCACTTTTTTTGAAAAAAGGAAATTTTTATTCAACACTTATGTTTTCAGTTATAATGGTGTATAAAACTGTTAATTCAAATGCCAATTTAATGAACAAATTTTTTATTTTACAAATTTTGACCATTTTTGGTCAAAATTTAGAAAAAATTGACGTTTACGCCAAACTTCCTATAACAAATTCTAATGCATGTATTTCCCTTTTTCTTTCAATAATATATTTGGTATACATTTACCTGTGTTATGAAGCAGAATATTTAGAGTACCTCTTAAAGTTACTGAGATATACCAAAGTTTGTGTACGCAACAGCTTTTTACAAAAAAAACTATCACTTTTTCAAATAAAAACAGCTCTAAAATAAATAATTATGCACTTTAAGCTATATTTGAGGTTCATAACATACCTAGAGATGTATAGAACACTGTGATTAAATTTTATTTGAATGTCTTAAAAACTTTTTAAGAAATGAGATTTTTCGTATTCCAAAAAAATGAAAATGACTATTTTCCAGAAAACGCAAATGAAGATTTTAAAGTCGCACAAAAATTTATATACATATTTTAACAACTTAAAATTCACAGTATTCGTAAGTTAAGCCTTCTTTGACTTAAATTTAAGTCAAAATTAATTAAAAATTAACTTTAAATTTTTTTTCTTAATAATTTTGTTTTTGATTCGACTTGTCGCTTCGATTTCTTAATTCTCTCAATATCAATTTCTATGTAGTTTTTTTTAATAATTTCTGGTTCAAGTTTGACATTAAGATTGTTAAATATAGTCATCAGCCTTATATCGCCTAAATTGAATAATTAAGCTGCTATTTTACTACCTAATAACAGTGTTTGGAGTGAGCGAAATTTTCTTTAGGTAAAATATCCCGTAACTAGAGAAACAGTTGCCAGATACGCCTAGAACAATAATAAAAAATAAATAAAACTTAATTCTATATTTAAAAAGTAAATTGTACATTCACATTGTCTAAGAGTACAGAAATAGCTGTTTAGATGTGTTTTTTGCATTTCTATGGCTTAGTTTCGATTTCGAAAATTTCACTTCTGGTTCATAATTTAGGCAATAACTTTGCTTCTAACTATCGAAAAAACTAAAGTAAACCATTTTTGGAATCCTAAATGTATGGGCTTTAATACAAAGTAATAAAAAAAATTTCGAAAATTTTCATAAAAACGTCGATTTTAGGGTAGGCACATACCTTCGCAAAAAGTACACAAACAATACAACAAACCAAGCACAAAACAATAGTACAAAGAAAAAGATATTTCACTGTTACGATAGCCTGGCATAAAATTGAGGTTAAAGGGCAGCATGTCGCAGAGACATGAGTAACATATTAGTCCGGCGTCGAAATTTGTTCTCGTTAAAATATTTTAAACCGAGTTTTTAACAGCATGCGTGTACAAGGAATAGGTTGTAAATCACACAGCAACATTTTATCAGAAAGTGCAACACAATATCTAGAATCGAAATGTATTGATATTTTTTAACATTTTTGAACAAGTATGTACATACAGTAATACATCTGCAAAAAAGCAGCTATTTGTAAATATTTGTACTTCTTGCAGCAGCATTTTATCTGAAAGTGCTACGGAATACTGAAGAGAAAATATATTGATACTTTTTTAAGATTTTCTACAAAATCCTAATGCTTCAGCTGGGAATATCAAAGTATTCGTATAAAACTTGTATCTTAAAATGACCATTCAATCATGCTGAAAACATTTCCGCTTTAAACTTTCTTTAAAGGATTCAAAATGAAAAAAAAATCCTTACATTGATAACTCTTTCCCCATAAAATTCTCAAACGACATTTTTTTCTGAACGCATCTGAAATATATAAAAGAAAAAGAACTTTAATCAGGCCCTTTGGAGGGGAAAAGGAAAAAGTTTATCTAAAAGAAGTTTTTTTAGATTTATTTTCACATTTTCTGTATGTAATCTTCTTCTTCTTTAAAATCTTCAGCTGCTTATGAGTCCTTTAGTTTTTCTCTTTCTTCTAAAGAACTCAAAATTTGTCCATTTATAAAGGTTACCATTATAAAAAATGAAATTGTGAAACTTGTAATACTTCTATTTACTAAAGCGAAATTGGAATTTTAATAAAATATCGTCTTGTGATGTGTTACAGTTGTGTAATTCTTCCAATGGTTTGACCCTACTCTAAGTAGTGATGTATGTTTTTCCATCACTTTCATTTTTGTTTTTTAATTAATGTCGAATAATTTAGAGTCCATTCACAACGTAATTTACTTTTTACATTTTAGACTTTTGAAGTAGAACTGTTTCTTACTGAAGATATTCAAATTATATTTAAAGTTGCAATAAAAAAAATTAGTTCAAAATGATTTTTCGTGTATTCCTTACATTCCTTTAGATCGATTAATAAAACTGTAAATAAAATAAATTAAAATGTAGGGGTAACTTTTAATAAAAATTGAAAATATTTTTAATAATGATTAAAATGTGTTTTGATTTTATCAGTAATAATCGATGAAATATATAATTATAATGAACATTCAAAATGGCATACCTATGTATGACCTTTGTTAGTAAAGACTGTTTCGATTTCGTTTTTGTGAAATATTTTTTCCTATTTTTGTTTCCAATTGGCCGGGATAGGTTCAGGCCACAGAGGAAAAGTTTATTTGACCTTGAAGTCGTTTTTCCTCGACAGAAAACTTATCCCAATCAGAATCCAAAATAGAAAGTGACCTTTGATGAAGTTTTTCATTTGGATTCTTCCTCCCTTGGTTTTTTCAATCGCATGTCGTCATTTTTATTGCGTTTTAATGTTTATAATATCTTATTATTTTTGTAAGATATGTTAAACTCATTATTCACCAAATTAATATCTACAAATTCATCTACCAAAAAATTATACTATCTGTCATCATAAATTGAAAATAGGTTTACGCCTCATCGAATCAGGAAAAATCATTTGGAGTCACAATCATATGACAACCGTAACCGCGTGAAATTTGTCATCTAACTGTAACTGTACTGTGATGCTACTTCTCTCTTCTGTGTAAAGCCCAATGGATTCTAAAATCAAACTGGCGTCATATTACAGGATCTGTCAAGAATTGTGTTCACCATAGAAACCAATTAAAAGAGATGTATTAATTATTACATATAAACGAAGGTAGTAAGAGATAAATTTAATAAAAAGAATTTTTAGAAACACACGTTTATTAGTGTGCTGAAAAGTAATATTTTTAGTCTCTAATTTATAATTCTTTATTATAAATATTATGGAATGAAGAATTCTTTTGCTGAAATTCACTACCAAGTGGCGCTATGAATATGAAACCAAAATTTAATTGAATAAATCTATTAACTGATAACTAAATTCTGAAAATATTAAACTAGTGTACGTAAATGTTCAAAATTTCAAACCCCTAAAGCATCAGGAAGTGAAAAATCGATACAAAATTGCATCTTTATAAATATGAAACTATTCATGTTAAGTAAAAGAGTATAATTACATAATCTGGTAATCAATTTTTTAAATCTCTAAAACGAGTTAATCGAATTCGTATTAAACTCAATGTTAAACCTATGGTTAATCGATTTTATGATCTATATTTAACCACCAAATTAATTTTTAGAACCTAATGCATTGAAAGTATAAACTAAATATATCCTGATGCACTGAAAATAGGTTTATATCTCATCGAATTCCTTCCCTTGACAAATTTACGGCCTGTTTACAAGTTGAAAGGCGGCTTTATTTAATTTCAATTTGTTCTTTTCTACCTTACAAGGTCGGCGAACCATATCTCCACCGTTTCAAAATTTAAAATATTAGATTTTCAATAAAGCCACTTTTTATTTCCGCACAATTTTTCTCTAATTTTAATAAATTTTCATGCTATATTTTTATGTATATTTTGCAATAATACTTTCTTTTTTTATAAACATGCACGGTACATAATTTATACATTACATTTACACGGTACAGACATTTATACATAAACGGTTAAAAACATTTTTTGCGTGCTACACAAAAATAAATTTTTAAAAATAATGTAAATACTGGCGAATCGAGCATGAAATATTATCACGATACGGTGTTTCAGACAGAGGTTCGAATCTTCTTTAAAATTTTTTTGATTACATTTTGGTTATCTTGAACGAATTAATTGAATTTGCATACAACTCCATAATAATGCAATTATTGGTTAAAGAATAATTCAGATAATGAACACGTCGTCAGTGAACACATCATATAATTAAGATCGTTAGAATGTATTATTATCGTTGCTGTATAATTACGAGTCCATTTTAAAAAATAATGTAAAAAGCAGACGAATAAAGCCTAAAACATTATCACGCCGCATCATCATATGTTTCTGATGGAGATTCGAATCTCCCTTAAATTTGATGATGCATTCTTTGGTTATCCTGAAGGAATGAATTAAATTTGCATAAAACTCCATAATAATGCAATTATTGCTGAACGAATAATTCGGATAATGAACACGTCGCCTTTGAACACATTATACATTATCGTTGCCATATAATTAAAAGTCCATTTTTAAAAATAATGTAAAAAGCAGACGAATAAAGTCTAAAACATTATCACGCGGCAGCATCACATGTTTGTGATGGAGGTTCGAATCTCCCTTAAATTTGTTGATGCATTCTTTGTTTATCCTGAAGGAATTAATCCAATTTGCATAAAACTCCATAATAATGCAATCATAGGTTAACGAGTAATTCGAATAATGAACACGTCTCCTTTGAACACATTATACATTATCGTTGCCA